>JAEKDQ010000756.1:0-25000 GCA_026937815.1 Etheostoma perlongum | reverse complement strand
TCTCTTAACAGCTGTGGTTGCCTGCAGCGTTTAGCTAACACGTCTCTGGCCTGTCATCCAGAGGTACATTAGCACACTCATCAAGCCAAAAACAGTTCATAGAACTCGCATGCAAAGCCTACACACAGTACATACTCACGCTATTATGCTCACAGTGTCACTCCTTACTGTGTACCTTTTGTTTCGCTGAAGTATGGAAATCCTGATAACAGAGATTCCTAAAAAAAGGGAATGCCTAATTGTGTTTGTGTGTGTGTGTGTGTGTATATACATATATGCGTGTGTTTTTATGCAGAAGATAGTGGTTGGCTTTGGTAGGCTTCCTGATACAATTGGTAGTGACAGATATATGGCTAATTAGTGCAGCCATGGCTCTGCTGTCCTCACCTCTCACCAGCCCGCTGTGAAATTGGATTAATTTACCTTGCCTTAATACACTGTATCAGCCGTGGATTTCAACCAATAGCAAGTTTCTTTAACAAGCACAGATTTGTTGTGAATTTGGAAAGAAGTGTGTTAAAAATTGTGTTTAGTGGCCGGGTTAGTTCAGTTGGTAGAACAGGTGCACGTATATAGAGGTTTACTTCTTGATGCAGCAGCTACAGCTTTGTCTTCAACCTGCGGCCCTTTGCTGCATGCCATCCCCCCCCCTCTCTCCCCTTTCATGTCTTCATCTGTCCTGTGGAATTAAAGGCCTAAAATGCCCCAAAAAATGTACTCACACCTACGCCCACACACGCCTGCACAGTATAGTGAGCATGTGGACTTTTTGCTAGTAGTCCAATTAGGTTGGCTCTTCTTTATAGCATGCTAAGGTTCTTACAAAGACAATCTGTTTTTTAGGAACTCCTTAAGAGCAGCTCAGACCTTAAAACGAGCAGCAGACATCTCCTAAGCTTTTTTCTTCCGACTCCATCTGTTTAGTGATAGTAGTCAGATAGTGATAGTAGATAGCTCTTCTGTTGACAATTATCTCAACCGTCCATGCTTTGCACCTAAGTCCCCAGTTAATACTCATAATCTCTGCTGTCCATATTCTGAACCCTGCTCAAGCACATAGTGACAACATTGTTGATATAATTGGCTTCCCATCCTATTTTTGTCATCTGCTAATACCAGGCTACAACAACTGACAGTCCTGGTCATTCCAGCTATTATAGGGTAGTATTAACAACCCTGCTAAACTAAGTGAGCCAGAACCACGTCTCCAAAACCAGCAGGTTTCACTATATGTGAATGTGACTAATCTGGCATAAAGAAACAAAGATAATCAGGTTTAAATTGAAGGAGTGGTTCAAAGTGACTTCTTATTGTAAAATCTTTGTGAAATAAGTGTGCCTTTTGTTATTTTGTGCACATTCATCATTAACTCCACTTTCCCACACATTTTTATTTACCTCAGTCTCTTCTCTTTGCCAACAGCACCCCTGCGTAGTACAAAAACGCCCGTCTGCAAGAGCTCCTGCGTGGGACTTTCTTGTAATGCTGATAGAAAACCACTGAGTGAGTGAGCGAATGAGTGATAGAGGGAAATAAGTATAAGTATCTGTCTGCTGTAACTGTTTGGCCCTTAGAAATACTGTAAATAAACGTCAATTCAAACATGATGTATCATCTTTCTGCTATAAGACGTTAGAGGTTAAAGCCAAACCAACAACAAACTGTTACTTTGTGTACACACAGTCAAACTAAATAGGTTTGTAATCCTCATTTATATAAGGGGTTAAAAAACAACATAGCACCCTGTTTTGGGTCAAACATGCTCTCTGTATCCTGAGCTCCAGTATCCAATGGTTGCTGACAACCCCACCTCCACTGTTTCTCTATATGTCTTTTCTTTAAAGGCCCCATGATATAGGGCTCTTTTGGATGCTTTTATATAGACCTTAGTGGTCTATATAAAAGACCCAACTGCCACTTTGCTCGTTTGAAAGCCATGATGTCTCTCTCTCTCTCATGGGTGGGCCAAATTCTGTGGACAGGCAAAGCAGAGTAATGGGAGATAACCTTGCTCCTTATGACCTCATAAGGAGCAAGATTCCAGATCGGCCCATCTGAGCATTTCTCAAAGGCAGAGCAGGATACCCAGGGCTCGGTTTACACCTATCGCCATTTCTAGCCGCTGGGGGACCATAGGCAGGCTGGGGGAACTCATATTAATGTTAAAAAACCTCATAAAATGAAATTTTCATGCCATGAGACGTTTAACCCCCTAGATAAAATCTGACAGTCACCTTTAATTCATAGAAACAGTAGGTACATGTGTAACTCTTGATTTAAACAATTAGTCAATCTGTTAATGTAACATTTCCTAAAGAACCGACAACATCTGCACCAGTCTGATAGCTTCTTTGCTTCAGACAAGGAAAAAGGTTACTCATTGGTGCTCATGGAATTACAGCACTAAACACACTGCTATATGCTGAAGTCACTACATAACAGAGATGTCCACTCAGTGTACAGACACACACACACAAACACAAAAAACAAACACTGACCCAGAGAGATTGCTGAGTATGTGCATTTTTTTGGTCCCGAGCCATCTGTCAAAAGTTTTTGGGAGAATGGTGATGATGATGGGGTCTCCAGACATAGATGACAGCAGTTCAGGACAGTTCAGTTTAGCATTTCACAAGAGACTGACCCACAAATGTGTGCACACACACATCAGAAAGGCATTTATGCATGGACAGACATGTTGGATACACACAGACCCATCCACATGCACGCATGCATGCATGCACGCACGCACGCACGCACACACAACACACTGAGCTGCAGTGTCAAGTTTAACTAGGAAACAGAACTTTAATGCACAACATAATCATGCAATGAAGTGTATATCAGGTGCTCTATTACAAACATTATTTGCAACATGTCTCCTCGTCACCAAAGTAAAGAGGAAATTAAAGGAATAGTTTGTAGTTTATTAGGATCCTACAATTGTTAGGTGTAAACTTGCCAAAAAGTAAACTTAAACAAGTTGTTTGTGTTTCTTATCCTATGTACACACAACTTCTCATGTATATGAAAGCATGTAGCTGTCACTCATAAAAAAAATAAACTTGATAAAAATGAAAACGTATTCCAATGCCGCCGTTTTGTGTATATTCTAAAAGTCCAAAACATAAAATCTGCAAAGCAACTAACTAACTTAACATGATCCTAAAGCTCCAAAAATCATCAATCTGTCTTAAAGGGCCATTAACTTGATTCAGAATCAAGTTAAGAACTATTATTACTCAATATTAACCTGCATTAAAAACTATTCATATATGAAGAATATACGGAAGAGGATTAGGGCCACTGGTAAAAAAATTATGTGAGTTCTGACTTTATTCTCAGAATTCTGACTTTTTTTCTCAGAATTCTGAGAAAAAGTCAGAATTCTGAGATTAAAGTCAGAATTTGACTTTTTCTCAGAATTTCTGATTTTTTTTCTCAGAATTCTGAGATTAAAGTCAGAATTCTGACATTATTCTCAGAATTCTGAGATTAAAGTCAGAATTCTGAGATTAAAGTCAGAATTCTGAGATTAAAGTCAGAATTCTGAGATAAAGTCAGAATTCTGAGATTAAAAGTCAGAATTCTGACATTATTCTCAGAATTCTGACTTTTTCTCAGAATTCTGAGATTAAAGTCAGAATTCTGACTTTAAAGTCAGAAGTATGGGTACCTGTAAGGGACCAACGAGAGGGAGTAACTTTGCATGATGGAGAACCACACGCTGAACATGTCGGATATAAGTGAGTTTTTGCGTTGTCGAGGGGTCCCAGATGAAGCAATTTCATTACTGGAAGAACAAAAGGTGAGTAAAAACAACTATACTTTGGTGTGGTGCCTTTTTTTTTGTAAAAAAACTACGGAAATGCTGCGGATATGAAATGCACACACAAGTTAGCTAGCAACGTTAGCATGCTATTAAGTACTGCATTTTCAGTGTCCGTTAATGAGACACTCGTTTTTAGTGTTTTGTAGTTAGACGGCCTCGGTGATAATTTGGCTTCCTGAGTGGTCTACACCGAAGGATTCGTAAAAAACAAGCTGATCGCCTAGCTAGCTAACGTTAATATGAGCAACACCTGGCTGTAACAGTTGAGCACATAGCATGCTGCACACCAGCTGCAAACGTTAGCTAGATTTTTCCAGACACGGATTTATTGTTCACAAAGGCATTATCGGGCGGGGAATTATTATATGCTCATAAAAGTAACATTAGCGCCTGACTAAAACTAACCAGCCAGTGAACATAACAGCGTGAGACTTAGCGCTTGTTCTCGTCAACGCTCTGTTTAGTTTGTCATTATATATTTGCTGTGCTTCATAAGTAAATGCGGCGTTAACATGATGAGGGCCAGTGCCCGATTTGTTCCTGGTGTTAAGGCCGAGATTTCGGCGATGTGTCCCTACGCCGACTCGTCCCCAGCTAACAGGGTTTTCGATGTTGATGCTTCATCCATAGACTGTATAAAACAGTGGCCAAAGCTAACAACGCGTCTCAACACCGTGATCGAGTTGCAGAGTCAACAAACACCTCAAACTATTTCTCGTTTGTAACGTTAGATACAAACACTTTAGAAATGAGTATGCCACACATCTGGGATTCTCACAAGTGAATTCATCCACAAATTAAACTGGGCTGTGGACAAATGGAAGTTAAATTAAGCACATAAACGAGTATGACAAGGAGTGTACAAAGTTACTGGCAGACTTTGTATGATTTCAAGTTTATATAAATATATACACAGGTATTTTACTCCTTAGAATACATTAAACTGCCAATTTTCTTTTTAATCATTGCATTTAAAATGATTGAGCTTCATTCCTCCCAATTCCCCAAAATCTGGTAAATCATATCTAGTTGTCAACATTTTCAGTTGGATTGACACAAGCCTACTTTAAAAAGGGTCTATTTTATGAGGCTTAACCTTATTTATGCAATGTGCACTTTGGAGATAATTGTCTTTTTTCTTTGTTCTTCTGTGCAGATTGACAGTGATGTCATCGGGCTCATGGATGATGCAGCGCTGGCAAATTACATCCCTCCTATGGAGACCGAATCGCCCTCTTTAATTACTGTTAAAGCCTCCCCTCAATAGGATTTGATCAGTGTTGCTACTCACAACAATGCCTGCTATGTCAGATTTGGATGAATATATCAAACTCTACTTCAGACTTTCTTTCAGTAACAAAGAAATACTTGCAATTTTAGCACACAACAATCAAAAAAGTAATAAGTGTCCAGACTTTGAAGAGAATTTGTAGAAGACTTGGTCTGTTCAGAAGGAAGAACCAGTCTGACTTGGATGAAAGTGCTGGCTTTTTGTTCAACATGAGATCATGACCAATGGACAGATGCAAGGTTATCGTTGGCTACACCTTCGTGCAGTTCAACAGGGATTTGTTGTATCGCAAGATACCATCAGACGCATCATCAAATTGGTTGATCCACAAGGTGTGGAATTAAGACGAGCCAGACGCTTGAGAAGACGCCAATACAGCTGCAGAGGGCCAAATGCGCTTTGGCATATGGATGGCTATGATAAGTTAAAGCCCTATGGCATTGCCATCAATGGCTGTATAGATGGCTTTAGTCGCTTTGTGTTATGGATGGAGGCCTATACTACTAACAGTGATCCTAAAGTAGTTGCAAGTTACTTCATCAAAACAGTTTCAAGCATAGGGGGTTGTCCAGAGAGGATTCGTGCAGACAGGGGAACAGAAAATGGTTGTGTAGAAGAAATGCAGATATTTTTTGCGGGCGCAACCACCCAGATAGTTTTGCACGGGAGAGAAGTTTCCTTTATGGAAGAAGCACAGCAAACCAGCGCATTGAGGGATGGTGGGGTACCCTCCGCAAACAAAGTGCACAGTTCTGGATGAACTTATTTCAAACTTTTCAGGATGATGGCCACTTCACAGGAGACTTTTGGACAAAAGTCTCATCCAATTCTGTTTCCTTAATCTTGTTCAGGTAATACTCTTTCCTCACCTTCGAAATGAGTCGTCAATAAATGGAGCATAGTAATAATAATAACGATTACATTGGTTACAACCCTGTTTCCAGGCTTTGGTCAGCTTTGCTTTTCTCTCACTTAAGGGGCTAGCGAGAGTCGAAAAAAAGCCGAGCAAAGCCAGGAAGGAGGAGTCCATTTAGGCCCAAAAATAATGCCACAACCCTGCAACATCAAGTTGCAGACAAGAGATGTAACCGTATTGTTTAGATAAGAACCTCCTGGAAATCTAAAAAATATATTCAATCATATATTCAATCATCAAGCGCAGCTACCAGTGATTTGCAGTGTCTTTGTTCAAACAGAAGGCTATTTTATATTAAAAACATCTTGCTCATTTTGCATTTAATGAAAAACTATGATAGGAATGTTCCATTAGTGCGACTATGACAGATGATTGATCAGTTACAGTTTCATACATAATATTTTGTTTTAAACAGTGATACTGTAGTAATGTAGCCCACAGTAAGTTTTTCACTGGAACTTTTGCCAACCTGAGAACTGTCTTAATGTCCAGTGTTACCCTTATGCACACCGTTTTTTTGCATTTTTGGCCATATTAATCTCAAGATTATGTGCTGCAATTATCGTGAGCATAACAAAATGATGTTTAATAAGATTCCATTGACTTTTGTCCTGCATTGTTTTGAAAGGGTGAAAGCTGAAATGTAAAACTGGAGCTGACAGCTCGATTGCATTAGCAGAAGTTGACAGCTGAAACATGTAGCTGAGACAACTGAATGGCAAATAATAAGTCCTATACATAAGTAGAAATAAAATGCCATAAAAATACGAAGGAAGAAATTTGTATTCATATTGGATGTAAAACTCACTGTACCCTGTTAAGATACACTTACTGAGCTTTTATTTTGAGAAACTAGACCCTTCCTAGTTTTCTGTTCATGTACAATGAACATTCAAGACTTTCATTCAGAGCCTCCTGTTAGGATACAGTTACTGTATGCACTGACAAAGTATTCGTGAAGTATTACGGTATCAGTGCAGCATCGTTCTGTGTGCCCATGCTGTTTGGTGAAAATGCCATTCTCTTGCTGCTTAGTTTTACAGTGATTAGTTGGGCATGCTGTATCTGTTCACTGTTGACTTAGCTGCTGAAATGCAAAAACCCTAGGTTTCAGTTTGGGTAGCAGTTGCATAGTTTAAGACCAACTATATCACGTTTGTATTCTGTATTTACTGTTTGTTTCTCTACAGGATGAACTTGATGAAGTTGTCAACACATGGAATTCACACAAAAAATCAGACCACGATCAAGATGATGTGGCATCAGGTCGGCCATTTGTGATGTACTCATTCCCAGCGTTGCACAGTGCTGAGGATAGACTGAAACCAATTGCCATGGAGGAAGTCACGTTGTGTATGGAAGAGTGTACTCCCAAAGGCCAGTTTCCATGTAACGAAACTGTTTTTGAACTGTGTTGTCTCCTAATGGAGGAGAAGGATGGGATGCTCCAGCAGATCCACTTGCTGCAGCTGATTTGTACATCATGTTAAGAGAGGAAATACAGAAAATGATTTGATCTGTTTAAGATGAATGGATGTTGGATGCAAAAAACAAAATGTTAACTCTTAACAGATGAAATTAGAAAACTACAATTCAAGACCCTTAATAAAAATAGCAAAATTATAGTTAGAGCTTCCTGAGTATACCCCTGAATTGAATAAAAGGAAAAAAAAAATCATCTTTTTGGAAATTGATATTATTGCCTTAAAGAATGAGGAAAAATCTAACCACACAGGACACAATTTTCTTTGTGAATGAATAACGTATTGTAAATAAATGTTCTTCCTTAAAATAGAGGGGCATAAGTACACACCCATAGAGGCAGACATACAGTATGTTTTTTTTAAAGGCCAGTTATTTCATGGATCAGATACTATAAATCCTGATAAAGTTCCTTTGGCCTTTGGAATTAAAATATCCCTCCCCCCACATCATCACATACCCTTCCCCATACCTAGAGATTGGCATTGGGTACTTCCCACTAAAATCATCTGTCAATGCAAATCCGACCACTATTAGGCTAACTGAAATAAAACCATGCCATTGTCATGGTAAGGGATATGTGACGTTATGGGGTTATTTTAATTCCAAGGCCAAGGAACTTTATCAGGATGCATAGTATCCTGTATTTTTAGGAAGAACATGTATTTATTTATGATGCATTATTCATTCACAAAGAAAATTGATGTCCTTAAAGGTTGGATTTTTACTCTTTTTTTAATTAAGGCATTAAGATCAATTTCCAAAATATTTTTTTTAACTTAAGCAGGGGTTCCTAAACTCATGAACAGCACTGTACATTTGTATTTAAAAAAAAGTAATTAGTCAGTTTGTATTTTTTCCTCAAAAAAATGGGGATAAATGAGTGTTAGGTACTATACTATGTGCAGTGAGGACAACTGAGGTATAAACTGGGTTCTACAGCTTGTAAGCAGTTAAAAAATGTAAGATGGTTTAAAAAATCAACACCATAGTGTTATATGTATATTTTATTTTGCCAAATATGTATCAATAAAAATATAGGCCTTGCTATTTCATGTTCAAGAAATGTTTGACCCCAGCAATACCATTTCCATGTATTTCTGATTATTGTACATCTACTATTACAACTTTTTACAACTGTTTTAGGTTTTGTGTAAGATCAGCTCTTTCTAGGTAAATTGCTAGCTGTTTAATCGTGCCTAGTTGACACCTTGCACTGATTGATTTGTTTTTTTTTAATCCCAGTGGAATGATTTTTTCACACTTGTGTCAAATATGAATGACTTTAAAACACTTTGTAATATTCCTCAACTGTATTTTAAACCTCATTTACCCCATCACTTTAACCAATATGGACAGAGGTTTAACATTCAAATGAATACCTGAATACAAATGTGAAAAAGTAACATTTTATTAACATTAAAACTTCATATTAAACATTTTTTTTAATAAGATGGTTAAATCTCATAACCACATAGCCTGGTGTGTAAAGTGCATATAACCAGAATGACTTGACTTTTTAAACTAACATTTGACCAAAACATTTTACATGTTTACAGTAAAAAGGCTTTAAAAGAAATCTTAACTAAAGAGATGGTCACAAGCTAAAAGTGCATGAACACCACATGACCAATTCTGCATAACAAATGCAGTATATGAAGCATACAATTTTAAATTGATGCTTTAAAAAGTAAAATATATATCCTTTACATCGTCTCCTATAGCCTATCAATGCATCTTCTACAACTGTAACCCAATGTATAAAGATCATTAACCCCTCAGGTCAACATTGGCTATTCAACCAGGGTCTGTTACTTCCAAAGTTATATCATAAAATCTAAATCATACATGTAGTGTTGAATTAAGGCAAGTGTCAATGCTCATGAAAACCTGCAAAGCTATATGCCAGACTTGCTTTTAGTAACAGAAATACCTTCTCGTACTGGATTAAAATGAGAACCTGAGAATTTGGAACATGGATTCCTATACAACTACAGCCCTTTGGCATTGCTAGTATCAAATGTGTTGCTACACAAGGTACTGTAAGAACACAAAATTTTCAGACTGCTCTGTATAGTGCATGCACAATATCAAACCAAATTAAAAGCCATCAGTTTTGCTGCTCACAACAATTCTTGCAATGCCGGATTTGAATGACTTAATCAAACTCTTTCAGTAACAAAGTAATATTTGCAATTGTAGCACATAATAATTAGATAGTAATAAGTAAACTTTAAAGACAATTTGTAATAGACATTGTCTGTTCAGAAGGAATAAACATTACAACATGACATCACAAAATACCATTAAATAGGTTGATTAACAAGATGTATCGAGATAATATGACATCCAAGAAAACATACACTTCAGACTTGCTTTCACTAACTAGGAAGTGGTATTTTAAAAGATAATCAGCAAGTATTTAAACTTTAAAGACCTGAATTCAACTGAATCCAGCAAAGACATAAAATGCAACATTTTGCAAACATGGCTAATGCAAAACACATGGGTAAAATTGTACACACTGGGAAATAACCTATAGTGTTGAAAAAACTGCTAGCCTTTTAGATTATGTATGGTTGTAATTAGTTCAGACTTAAATAAAAATGGTCTAGATGAACTAGTCTGACTAGAACAATGCACTTCCTGGTCCAACATGACATTCCAGCAAATAGTCAGCTGTAGCTTGGCTACAGTTTTTGGCTGAAAATGAAATGGTTTTCACAATTTTCACGTGGGTCATTATTTTAAAACTTACAAAAAAAATCCTATAGATGATATTGCTGACTGGATAAAGCAGTGATGAAGCATGCCACATTTGTTGCTGCTGTTGGAATGGAATCCTTAACCTCAATTAAACAAACAAAACATGTTTCTATCCAGCAAGGTTTGTGTTGTACAGCTGGATAACTTGATCTGGTGTAGATGATTCTGGCTTTGGTAATGGTCAGTATAACAGTTTGTTGTGGTTTGTGAATGCACCACCAAAACACATGAAACTAAGGATTATATAGTTTTTGTAACAAAACCTGGGCTTCCTTCTGCACAGCTGGAATAAGCTGTCTCTGACTATTAAGGGTCATGCTGAAGTGCTTATTATACAGGATGTCCTAAGTATTTATTCCTCACACTTCCTTGCATTTCTATCCTTGAAATCCTGCATTAGTTCAAATGTGAAAAGTCTTTACAGTGGCTTGTGGTCGGATTGGTTTTATTCAATCTAAACAATGTCCATTACCCAGACATTGCTTTCAAGAACTGCATTAAATTCTGAGCGAAAGTCTGGGAAGTTCTCATAGCTGTCAGCTATATGCAGAATCTTCCCACATGTGTGCCCAACTGGTCGTCTTGTGAACTCTGTCATTTCTTCAAATTCCACATAGATGCTGTCTGTAACTATGAGATCAGATCCAGTGCAGAACCGCAGGAATTTCTGAAGTTTACTTTCATCTAGTTCTCTGATGAATTTTTCAGATGATTTATGACTTCCTTCTGTTTTGTAGTCAAATCAACATCAAATTTCAGCAGCTTGCAGACCTTTTTTGTGGTTGGTTGCAGGTCAGAGAACAACTTGGTCAGTGCTTCTGGACTGAGAGAGAGATGATGATGATGGGTGATCTCCCTCCAGCAGTCAATAACAAACATGGGTTTTTGGACAAGTTCTTTATGCGATATTTCATCAACTATTGTAGGAAGAGTCTCCGCTGTGATTCTCCTTCTACAGTCATAGCTGTCTAGAACTTCCACAAGATCATCAGCGTCAACTGCCGACAAATTACTCATTGCTTGCATCAAAACCTCACGTTCTTGGCTGCTCACAAACTGCAGAAAATGTGCTTTAAGATCACTATACACACACTGTTGAAAAGCACCTGTTCAAGGAATGGTAGTGCAAGTTTGTTTGGCAAATATTGACAATCTTGGTAACCTTTCACAAGGATTCTGCCAATTGCCTTCCATGTTTCAGCAGGGAAGTCATGACGAATGTAGGGCACTGTAACTGTTGTACCAAGTGTACATCGATCATAGAATTCCTGCCAGAAGCAGCTGAGAACATCTCTCAATACCCCAGATCCGCTGCCTGCTTCTTCTTTGTTGTCTGGAAGTATGCGTCTCACACTCAGTGCTTTGTTTAAAATCTCTTCATCCGAGAAAGCTGTAATCATGTCATTTAAAGTGTTAGCATGATGTATGGTGATCATTATCACATCTTCTGCTGGGGCTGGACTGGTAGGCATAGAAAAACCCTCATAGATCAACGTGTCCTCTGTGTCTTCTTCAGTGCCGTAAATGGGACCAAAGGTAATTTCAGAGTCCACAGACACATTTAAGGAAGACTGGACTCTATCAAAACCAAGCACGACCTCTCCCACTTGTAGTTCTGCTGTATTGATTTCATTGCCACTGTGTGCAGAGACAAGAATGACTTCAGATGTCTCGCTGGCATCATCTTCAAGATCTTTTGGCTTTGTTGCAATGTAAAAAGCGCAACATTGTGAGCCTTGCAGTCTCGTACATAGTACCAATGGACAGGCACGTGTCAACAGTAAGGTGGTTCTGTTTGAAGTCCCACACCTCAAACTCAAAATCTGATTCTGGTCCTTTAGGAGATATTCCATCGGAAAAAAAAGTTTCTTTCCTTCTTGAAGGATGTCTTTTAATCCAGCATTAACTGCCAATTGAATTTTTCTGGTGCCACCTCCCTGCTTTGCCCTCACCTGTTTGGCTATGTGACCGTCACTGTGAATCCATCCTATCTCTACATTTCGTGTTGTTTTTAGCTTCTTTGTCTGTATTGGTCTTGTGTCAGCATGTGATATGTTTTCCTTGGTGCCTTCTTTTCTGACTTTCATTTTCTCACGAAGTTTTTCTAAAAGCCCTTGTTTTCGCTTTGAGATGGGCTTTTTACTTTTGCAGTAATTAAAGAGGGCGATTCGGTCTCCATAGGAGGGGATGTAATTTGTCAGTGCTGCATCATCCATGAGCCCGATGACATCACTGTCAATCTGCACAGAAGAACAAAGAAAAAAAGACAATTATCTCCAAAGTGCACATTGCATAAATAATAAGGTTAAGCCTCATAAAATAGACCCTTTTAAAGTAGGCTTGTGTCAATCCAACTGAAAATGTTGACAACTAGATATGATTTACCAGATTTTGGGAATTGGGAGGAATGAAGCTCAATCATTTTAAATGCAATGATTAAAAAAAATTGGCAGTTTAATGTATTCTAAGGAGTAAAATACCTGTGTATATATTTATATAAACTTGAAATCATACAAAGTCTGCCAGTAACTTTGTACACTCCTTGTCATACTCGTTTATGTGCTTAATTTAACTTCCATTTGTCCACAGCCCAGTTTAATTTGTGGATGAATTCACTTGTGAGAATCCCAGATGTGTGGCATACTCATTTCTAAAGTGTTTGTATCTAACGTTACAAACGAAATAGTTTGAGGTGTTTGTTGACTCTGCAACTCGATCACGGTGTTGAGACCGCGTTGTTAGCTTTGGCCACTGTTTTATACAGTCTATGGATGAAGCATCAACATCGAAAACCCTGTTAGCTGGGGACGAGTCGGCGTAGGGACACATCGCCGAAATCTCGGCCTTAACACCAGGAACAAATCGGCACTGGCCCTCATCATGTTAACGCGCATTTACTTATGAAGCACAGCAAATATATAATGACAAACTAAACAGAGCGTTGACGAGAACAAGCGCTAAGTCTCACGCTGTTATGTTCACTGGCTGGTTAGTTTTAGTCAGGCGCTAATGTTACTTTTTATGAGCATATATTAATTCCCCGCCCGATAATGCCTTTGTGAACAATAAATCCGTGTCTGGAAAAATCTAGCTAACGTTTGCAGCTGGTGTGCAGCATGCTATGTGCTCAACTGTTACAGCCGAGGTGTTGCTCATATTAACGTTAGCTAGCTAGGCGATCAGCTTGTTTTTACGAATCCTTCGGTGTAGACCACTCAGGAAGCCAAATTATCACCGAGGCCGTCTAACTACAAAACACTAAAAAACGAGTGTCTCATTAACGGACACTGAAAATGCAGTAGCTTAATAGCATGCTAACGTTGCTAGCTAACTTGTGTGTGCATTTCATATCCGCAGCATTTCCGTAGTTTTTACAAAAAACAGGCACCACACCAAAGTATAGTTGTTTTTTACTCACCTTTTGTTCTTCCAGTAATGAAATTGCTTCATCTGGGACCCCTCGACAACGCAAAAACTCACTTATATCCGACATGTTCAGCGTGTGGTTCTCCATCATGCAAAGTTACTCCCTCTCGTTGGTCCCTTACAGGTACCCATACTTCTGACTTTAATCTCAGAATTCTGAGAAAAAAGTCAGAATTCTGAAATAATGTCAGAATTCTGACTTTAATCTCAGAATTCTGACTTTTTCAGAATTCTGACTTTAATCTCAGAATTCTGACTTTTTTCAGAATTCTGAGAATAATCTCAGAATTCTGACTTTAATCTCAGAATTCTGAGAAAAAGTCAGAATTCTGAGAAAAATGTCAGAATTCTGACTTTAATCTCAGAATTCTGACTTTAATCTCAGAATTCTGACTTTAATCTCAGAATTCTGAGATTATTCTCAGAATTCTGAGAAAAAAGTCAGAATTCTGAGAATAAAGTCAGAACTCACATACATTTTTTACCAGTGGCCCTAATCCTCTTCCGTAAGAATATGACTAATATATGATGAAATGTCAACAAATAAATAATAAGTTAATCTGTAAAACCTGAATACAGAGACACATTTTTTTTGTTACTACCTGTGTTTACATGTGTATTTTACCACACACATTACAACTCTCAGTGCTTTATAAAGCCAACATTCTCTCCTTGATTACTTTAGCCAAAGGAACACTTAAGGTTCTTCAAGTTTGGTTTTGTTCTTTTTTGGCATAACTGTTCAGCTATAGCAGAACTACAACAACATGAAAAAGCCAGAGGCCAGTTTGCACAGACGAGGAATTGTCTTCAAAAAGCGAGCTTGCCAGTCATCCATCCAGCCGGCCGAGTGCTGTGATGTTGAGACCAAGAGGTTCTGCATGCATGTTTTATTGCAGGCTGCAACAGCAACAGAGACAGGGGCACTTAAAGCGGAATTTCAAATGATAACATGACAGAGAGAAAGAAGAGGCTTGCAGAGTTCAGCGGGGTTGTGTGTGATGCGTGTGTGTGAGTATGAGTGTGTGTGTGGTGTGTGCGTCTGCACGTGCGTGTGTGTGTTTTTTTGTTTGTGTAAGGGGGTATGTGAGTGTTTACCTGCTAGTGTGTGAAGGCAGACTGATCTGAAAGCATGTCAATGGCGTGCGTGCGTGCGTGTGCACACACGTGTAAGTCAAGCAGAGCTGCAGCTGGGTGCTCAGTTTTCTTTTTGCACATAATAATAGAGTGTGTTCCAGTGTAAGTTTACATCCATGCGCACGCAATGCCATCGCAACCCTCTCTGCTGACCTCCCTCACGTAAGTGGACATAGGCTGACCATATGTTTTGATTTAGTTGTGGTAGTTTGTGTGGATCTCTTACTTTTTTTACTCTGTCATATACAAACAACAAAACAAAAAGCGACGCAATACAGGAGAAAGACAACTCTATTGTTCTCGTAATCATTTAAAATATGATCTATGATTAAAGTCTTCTTTTCCCTGAGCCTCTTGACTTCAGCCTTCACCCTCTTTACTGACGATGGAAATGTCAGTGTGGTTGTTTTGTCTTAATACGTACCCCTAGTACACAAAATTATTAAAACTAATGAGGAAATGAGGAGGAATTGAGGACATTCATTCTCACCGGAAGATGAGCCATTTTCACTTGAATACGCCCATGAATACATTAAACATTAAATGAAGTGGACTGTTCATTTAGCTGCTAGCCCACAGCACACACAGATCAGTGTTTTTCGTTGGCACTGATTGGCTGACTGCCCACATGAATGAATGGTCTCTTTTATATATATATTTGGCTTAATGGTTCTAATTGTGAACACTTCAAGGGCATGTTTTTAATGGCACATCACATGACCCCTGCAGTTTAGAAGGCGGCCACTTTATCAATGTTTATCAAAATGTAATGGGCATATTGCCCTTAAAGTTGCACAAAATAATCATGCTCTCAAGGGGGTAAACCTTTTTGATAATTATGTTTTAGGCCCACCATTGGTAAGAATCAAAGGTCCACATGGTTAAACAGTTAAGTGTAATTCCCTGTTGCATGGCTGAGTGTCTGTGGTATGGATGTATTAAGAAAGTTGGATGAAGCACCCTGCCTCCAAAAAAACATTTGGCCAACATTATAAAAGAGACATCTGTACTAAGGATTGAGGAGATTATATTTGCAAAACTTTTTCAGGGCATAGAAATCTTTTTTGTGTGTGCATGAAATCATCCCAATGTGAAGACTATGGGTCGAGTGGACAGGGCCATGGAGAGAAACACTCATGTGCATGGAAGCAAATCTGTAAATGGGAAACACTTTTGGCTCATTCACTGGACGAGCAATTTTCTTTCAAGTAAGTGGGAGATTATACAGCCGGGGTCTGTGGTTGTCCATCACCTATAGTTTGTAATTTGTAACCTGTAGTTTTTCTAGTGCCACCATCAGGTCAACATTTCAATTTGTCCAATGGTTAGGTTTCTGTCCAAATCCATAGGCTTAGCTGTACTTTCTGTCTATATCTTTTCTTTCACCGTTTCACACCGTTATTACAATAAACTCTCTCCTCTCCTCTCCTCTCCTCTCCTCTCCTCTCCTCTCCTCTCCTCTGCTCTCCTCTCAGGCTTGTATGTGTCTGGGTGGAAATCAAAGTGCATTAAACATTAAATATGCTGTCAAGTGGCAGAAGTCTCTCCATGCTGATGATGACATGGAAAGTAGGGCAGTGAGGGAAGAGGTATGGATGGAGAGGAGGAGGAGAAGAATGGACACAGATATGCAAAGATGGAGGGACACACAGATGGAGAAAGAGACACTAAAGAAGCCCTCTGTGAGAGCGACACAACAACACATACATTATCACACATACAGTATTAGATTTGGAAAACATCTTAATTAATGCTCTTTGTGTGTGTGTGTGTATATTTGTATGTGTATATGTATGTGTGTGTGTGTGTGTGTGTACAGAGCAGAGTGTATTCTAACCTGCCTTGTGTGGTTAAAATCAGATCCCTAAACCATACACACAGAACAGATTAAGGCTGTTAGCCAGTTGCACAATATGAAGTTGGTAAATGTCTCTATCTCTGCTTTTACTGTAGAGGTTTTGTGTGTGTCTGCGAGTGAGAGACAGAAACTAAAGACATTTACTTCCAGACCACTAAAGCTCACACACGGTGCTGTTAGGTCTCTCTCTCTATCCTTCTCATTTTGTCCAAAACGAACTGTTTCAACAATATGATGGGTGCTACAGAATTGATGCTAGTTTTACTACAAGCAATAGTAAAATTGTATGACTAGCAAGAGAGAGAGAGAGAGAGAGCGAGAGAGAGAGAGACTCAGCTGAAAGGTTAAAGCAGGCTTCACTCTCTTTCTCCTGTTACTATGCAGACTATCAAGATGAAGCAGTCCCCCGCTGCCACAGGCCATACAAATTCAAAGTCAAATTTGCTTTAATGGCATTCCAGGAAATAACAATGTTGCCAGTACAATATATTTGCTACAGCCCAATATTTTCACATTCATCATTAATGATACCAACTTACTAAAACTAATGGATGATACGTAAACCTTCTGTCATTGAGTTAAATAAAAGGAACTGGTTTGACCATGGAGATGCAAGACATATGCACTAGTCCATAATACAGCTTTTTTTTCCTGTATTTACTTTCGTCCTCCCTCCCCAGACACATCTGACCAACAAGCGCTGGTAGTGTTGCATTTTGGTACGGTTGGATTTTTCTGAGGGTGAAACGAAAACAAATCAAGGGGAAAACGCTCCATGTTTATAAGACTCATTAACTGATTCGGACCAGAGCAAACAAAACTGATAGGTGTGAAAATGCCCTTAGTTATCATGTTACCATTTGCTAATTTAAATACTGCCAAGACTGATGGGAAAGTCGTTTTGATAATTTCACCTGATAATGATCCTAGGTGCGGTTCAAAAGTTTTCATTCTCTGGGGGACATGAATGGATGAATAAAAAACAATACGTAGCCTACGTAGATGGCCTGGTGTTTATATTTGTGCGCTGTTGTGTGTGTCGAGCCGACATGTATGTGTGTGGGGGGGAGCGTGTGATAGAGGGAGGGAGAAGTGAAAGAGAGACGGTGATTAGCTTTGGAGCGAGTACTGACTCTAGAGTCATAGTGAGAGTGTCAAAGTGTCTCCCCTGTGCTTTCTGACCATGGTGAGACATCTTTTGCAGGAAAAGTCAACCCTCTCCTTGATTTCATGTTGTTTATGGAGAAGAACCAGGAAATGAGTCTGGAGAAATGCAACGCTACCAAGCCACGCCCGAGAGACGTGGATATCTGTGACGTGGTTACATTTTTCGAGAGGTGCACGTCAGGCTACGGCGTAGGGTCCAGTGTAGACGCAGAGGGGTCTGCGAGGGTATGCCGTCGATTTGATGCAGAAGCATAAAACAGCCTTTAGATTAAAAGTTTGGACCGCTGAATGGAGGACGCACAAAAAAAAAGAAGCTGTTGGTTTTATTGGCCCCATATGAGTAGTCACGTTTACCTTTTGACTAACAACTTGCATACAGAGGGGATTTATCAGAGCATTTTGCTGAAGCGGCTGGAAATTGATTGACAGCAGTAAGACCTAACCATGCACCTAAGTCATTTCTTCAGACAGTAGAATTGAAACAGTGAGCTAAAAGAGGCTAAAACGCTGCTGAGAGCTGGACTGCTAATTCTGTGTTTATGCAGGCTGCGAGCAACCCACCTCAGATTACACAAATAATTCATTTGATTCATTGTTAATGTAAAACATGTAGATTGGTGGAGTATTAAAGATTTGAATTACTTTTTTTAGTCGTTTTGGGTGAGCATACAGCCAGGAAGGAGGTCTTATTTCAGGGCACAAAAAGAAGGAAGAGTTCCCTTTAGAACCAGCCCTTATTTTACTTGTATGCTTACACTTGACAAAATTAATTCAAAGGCTCATATACAAGGTGCAAAACATCCACATTGCGTTGCTAATTCCTCCTGGGGCACTCAGCACAACCTTTTTTTTTTTCCTTATGTTAGACTCCGCCTGCTAGACCAGACTAGGCTGTGACACAGCACTGCAATAACAAAATCTAGATAATAATTTGAAACTTCCTTACAAAACTGCACTGTTCTTTATTTTACTCTTGTTTGCTACTATTTGTTATACCTGCTTATGGTTTCAATGCATCTTGTATATCATTACTGTGTGTTTCCATGTACATTTGTACTGTGTTTGGCTGCTTTCTCTTCAGACATTTTATTGTATTTATTCACATGATACATGACCCAGCCGTGTTTATCTATAGATATATTTTCAGTTTGTATGAAATGGGTTGTCTAATTTGTTTTTGTTAATATCTCTGCCATATATGTTTGAAGTACACCAGCGTATGTGCATGCCAGTGGACAGCTGTGGTCTTTTAGGGTCTTCAGGTGCAACGTTTAACGACTGGTCAATTTTGTATGCCTCTTGGTGTGTCAGAAACCTCAGTCATAGCATCTAACCCTAAAATTATTTATTTTTTAATTTGGATGGTTAACACTTAAACTAACTCACATTTTACCCTTGTCTCAGTTGGACTGGTGTGTGCGTGGTTTCATCACAGATAAGAGTGACATCACCTGACTCTCTATTAACTGCTTAGTTGTTTGGTTTACCCCTAAGCATTAGGTCCAAAATTTCCTAAAATAAATGACGATTATATACAGTATATTTGTCTGCACTGCTGAAATACAGTTTGGGACTTATAACAGCATTGTATTCATTGTCATTTAAAACGGACATGCTTAAAACAAATCATGAAAGAAAAACAGAAAGTTGTACTATAGTTGACTTTTTGATAGTTACCGCCACATGTCAAAGGAGGACTACTAGACTGTTTAAATCACTTTTGATGAATTGATACAGTATTTGTCCTACACAACAGATTGTTTTCCATGAATGTGACAGACACAAACTGTCTTAACACATCTGAACACTGCCACAATTAGGATCACTCCAAGATAGCAACATATTGACTGCCTTGAATCTTGATACACTCCTCAATGAAGTGAGGAAACTCTGTTGTCACAGACATTCAATATCAGTCTGTGTGTACAGGCAAAGATATTCTGCTCCTCGGGGTTATTGCTGCCATTTGAGAGGAAGAGGGAAGATAATAGTTCTTTTGAAAACAGAATATAAATAGCAAAACTTTGGTGAGCATGAGCATTGGTCTGCAGAGAACTCAAACTCTGCCTGCACACAGACAGTCAAAGAATATTTTCTCTATTATACTCGACAATATGTTAAGTGAAATATCTAATGACCAAAATAGAGATGAGGGATGAATAAAGAACCAAGACCAAACTTACTGACTTACAAGAACAAATGTGATGTGTGAAGATTCACTATAAAACATGACACATCTAAACAATGGCAGCATGTCTATGAAGGCACCTTTATAGACTGTGTTTAGGATGGGCTATCACACTGTGTGAGATGAATCTAATAAAGTCTTAGTCACAATCTGTGTAAGACTGTACAATTTGGAGAAATATTGGATTGTGTGAACCCAAAAGAGGTAGGGGGGGGATTGTTAAGCCAGTTCAAGTAAGGTAGAAGAGGGCAACATAAAATTGCTGTTTTTCAAAGGGAGTTTATGGTAAATTCAATAAATTGGCCAATAGTGGACGTATATAAAGGTATAAGACCACTTTGTTGACTGACACATGTAACTCAAGGTTTGTCAACTTTTGTCTAGGACAGCCCAAAATCGCAGTGTAAAGGATCATTTTTTAAGACTTTGATTGTGTCATTGGAATAATATTTAGAGGCCTGTAGGGTAAAAACTGCAGCAATTCACAAAAAAAGAAGTAATAAGTAGAGAAGAATTCTGAAGAATAGACATAATTTTATGTGTAAGAAATGTATTTTAAGTTCTAATTTCCTATCCGAGAAACACACTAAAATGATCTCACATGCTCTTGTAAGGGTAACAAAATATTGGAAAAACGTGCTAAATAATTCTTATGTTGTATGTCTTGGCTGGCTACTGGGATATAGAAGCACAATCTACTCAACAAATCAATATTTCAGGGTTTTTTTCTGAGCACAACAGGTGAAACAGACAGACAGGTTTCTGAGTTTAGCATTGCTAGCAGGTATACAGAGTTTAGAATAAAGAGATGTGAGTGTGGTGTTGAGTGTGTTGGAGACTGTTGTACTGTACAAGAACTTCAGCATTGAAATTCAAATGTCTATCTCTTTCTGCTAGACAACAATCTTTGTCACACAATTTCATTCCGACATCAAAGCCTCATTTATCCAGATCCACACCAAGCAACAGTAAACAGATCAACACAATACGACTGTTTTATGTAATAAAGACATACTCACTGACACATATGCTCTGGTGTGTGTGTGTGTGTGTCTTTAGGAGTTGGTGGAGGGGGGTAAATCTAGGGAGTGAGGTCATGAGCCCACAGTAGATTTAGGCCCCAAAAATGCTTTTTGTTGTCCCAGATTATGATAACCTACAGTGATGAATTCCACTGCACAGAATTGGAGTCCAGCCAATGAACGGATCTCTAAAATCAAAAGCCTTATAGCTTACTGAAGGGACTGCAGAGGACATAAATAAGCTGCTGTACATAACACACTGTTACATTGAATTGCAGTCTCTCATTGATGCCAATCAGGTCTTTTTAAGGCTAGGCCTATATGTGATTCGGTCAAGAGCTTCAAGACTGAATATCTAGTCTTGAACAGTTCATGTTTACCCTGTAACATGGACATCTGGATTCATTATTGATGCTGTGTTGGTGCCTGCATGTGGAAAAGGTGGGTTTAGCGCACGGGGAGTCGCCTCTGAAAATCCCAACACTACACACACAAGCACACGCACGCACGCACACACACACACACACACACACACACCTCAAACCCCATTTAACGGATTCTAGACTCTTAACTTCATGTAGCCTATTTACATCCTGACTGAACGAGGCTATCCCCCCCCCACCCGAAACACCGCCAGAACATGCTTCAGGTGTGCAACCCGCAGTAACGAGACTGCGATGCTGAGCCAATGCAGCGGCAATACACGCCCCTCTGCTCCGTTCCGCGCTGCTTGCCTGTGAACACACACACACACACACACACACACACGCCGATCACCCTTCCCCGATGCCCTCATCGTCGCCGAACACACGCATCCGCGTCTGGACCGCCAAATGAATGAGCACTCAACACATCCTACACTGTGAAAATGTATCTCGATCTTACTGGATGGTCAAATGTGCAAACGCAACCGTGTGACACATTTCAATGGGGGGATGAGAGCGCGGTCGCGTCTACGGCGGGCGGGCGTGCGTGCAGCTGGGTAAAAATATTTTGAGGTGGGCGCCCTTCGAAGCATGAAGGCACACATGTAACTAATGAATGAATAAAATCGCACATTGTTTAGGTGTAAATCATGAGCTGATGGGGGCAAATAGCCTATACTTGGTGGTCTACTTACGCACTGCCTCCTTTTTTAGGGTCTAGGGCACTGGCAGTCTGCTGTATCTGGCCTATTTTGTTCTGGAGGACCCAGACCCGCTGGTTGGTGCTAATGATGTCGTTTTCCAGCTCCTGAAATAAGGAGCAGGCGTGCCGGGCCAGGTCGGACAGCTGTCGCAAGGTCCGGACAGAACCACGTTACTGATGGTACACAGGTCCTCGAAAAGCAGAGCTTCATCGTTTGGGATCTGGTGCCTGCACAGAAGCTGCGGCTCCACAATCCTTTTGGCGAATGGCATTTTTGCACGCCAGAAATAATAGTTGTAAGCCAAGTGTAAATTCCCACTGCCTAGAAGAAAAAGGGAAAAGGGGGAAACAGACAACATCCAAATATATAAATCCAAGTGAAACCCGATGAGGTTCAGGCCGTCCGCGCGTTATCCCCGGGCGTCAATCCAAAGTTCCCAGATTCTCCTTGAGATCCTCCATCCTGCTGCTGGTTTCTGGGGATCACTCACACTCCCGCTCACGCATGCACACACACACATGCACACACATGCAGGACACAGCTTAGCCCAGGTCAGTAGTGTGAGGATGCGTGTTGAGTCTGCAATCATGGGTTGCCTACGTGCAGCGTCAAACCATCCAGATTGAAAAGGAAACACCGTTTAAAACTTTCAAAATAAAAACCTGAGTCAAGTAGAATTATAAACAATAATGGAGGAGACTGAGGCGGGCTGGAAATCTGATAGAAAATACAGAAAACAATAGGCGTTGATTAAACTTAAAACAACAGAATATCTTGAAAAAGACTGTTTTTTAATACACATATATCGTTTTATTCTCAGTCTGCACACCTTAAGCTTTTATTTATTTCAGGTCTGTCTTCGTTTTCCGGTCTCACTGTGGTTACTTTCCACATGAATTGATGCAAGCCTGTCTCTGTGGCCTGTGCAGGCTGGGAGGACGAGAACGAAGACTGAGGTAAAACCCGGAGATGTGGATGTGTATGGACAAGGAGCCGTCAGAAAAATCATAATCAAATGAAAATCTACAAGTTTCTCATCATGACAGGACACACTGACATAGAAGCATTTCATAACAAGATCTGAGTTTGTTCAGACTTTGCTATTTGATCCTCTGGGTGATCCGGTAACACTGGACTAAATATATAAGACAAATGTGTATTATCTTTTTCATTATCAAACTTTTGTACATGATAAGCCCTGGATCAATAGGGGTTCAGAACTGTACACAATTGATCTATTGATATAATTTGCTCATAAGAGCAGACAGCCAAGTTCAACTTCAATGTATGAAATTAAGGTAATTAATAATGAAATGTCCACTATATGACAAAAAGTCTATAGGATTTAATTGGTCAGTTTCATCTGGAAACTAATGTGTCTGGCTTCACTAATTAACTTGTCATCAGCATTTAATCCAAAAAAAATATACCTAACATTATTCAATCACAATAATACTCCATGACTTTTCCTAATTTTATGAGAACTGCTTTTTAAAATGATTTCTGAACATCATTAAAAAGTCAAATCTAGAAAATTATCCCATTCTGTTGTTTTTTTTTAAAGACCCCATTGGATTTGTAGTTTTGTAACAGTTTGTTCATAAGAGGTCATAACAGGGAGACCAATTTAACCTCAAATATACAGTTTGTAATGTTACTATGTAGGATGACATACTTTACATTTCTGTGTCAGTGAATGACTTTGTTGGGTAGACAACTGGCCGTTGATTTGAATTGCGGAGATATGTGAAATCAGCAAACAAAAGGTTTCGGCCTATCTGACATGTCCGCTGTGCCTATTTCATGTACTGTGTTGCTTTCGCTAGTGTCTTTGATAAACCAACTCAATGTTATGAACAGCGTGTTAAGTTTTCTCAAAACTAACATCGCGTTCAATCGGATCTCTGAGGAAGGAGGCTGAGGGTCAAATTGGGAATTAAGAAAAGGTTTATTGCAACAGCATGATGAGGATGATAAGACAAAGACAGATACAAACAAACATAATAACACTGCAACTGACAGCGGACTGGATCCATGCTTCCCCATGATGGAGTCACGTGAAACCAGTATTGAAAATCCCTAAATCACACTCATTTATGCCCTGCACCTGGGGGCGGTTCCTTTTCACCTGGCACAGTCAAATCTATTCTCATTGGTCCGCCGTCGTCATGACAGCATGCCAAGGGCATCTTCGCAGTCCAATGAGACTAAACATGCCGCTAAACTCTGCCCCTTTGGGGGTCGTTTTGGTTAGAGAACTAATGGGTCTGTCGTGTAAATGTGAAACTTTAACATCAACAGTTTAATCAACATTGTATTGTCTTAGCCTAGACTAAGACCCCGGGGACAGGAGACAGAAGGCCACCTTTTGGTGTTGTAGCAGGAAGTCCCTTTCCATATGTTAAATGCCAGACTTGACCAGATCAATTCTTTACAGTCAGAGAAATAGAGGGGGAGAATGGGGGACAGAGATATGCATATTTCTCTAACCTGGTTCCTTCAGACATTTTAACTTTTTAAAACTCAACAATCCCTTCTTTTTCACACCTTTGGTGTGAAAATACTATAAATGTACCTGAAAACAATGTCTTGTCTTATATGAACATAAAAATATGACCACAAAATGTAAACATCAGCTGCAAAAGTTGTAAGAAACAAACAAGATTTTACAAACAATTCATTTTCTTTGTCTCTGACCTCATCTGACTCCTTATCTTGTAAAAAATGTTATTTTCTTTGACTCAACTGTTACTGCTAGGGCTGATTCTACTCAGTGATTAGTGACT
>JAEKDQ010000755.1:5000-12533 GCA_026937815.1 Etheostoma perlongum | reverse complement strand
GCACACACACAGATACACACACACAGATACACGCACACACACACAGATATATACACACACACACACAGATACATGCACACACACACAGATATACACACAGATATACACACACACACAGATATACACACACACAGATACACACACACATACACACACAGATGCACACACACACAGATACACACATACACACACAGATGCACACACACACACATATACAGATACACACACACACACACACACAGGCTGACACAAAAAGAGACAGACACACAGACGCACACAGATACACACTCTCTCTCACACACACACACACACACACACACACACACACACACACACACACACACACACTCTCACACCCACACAGTGCAGTGACAGCTGTTTTGCGGTGCAGAGGTCTCCGGTCCACCACCAGGCTGCAGCTGTTAGGCCCGCGGCCCAACCTTTGACCTTTGACCCCGGGCCGTAAACCCCTGCTGCAGGTAAGCATACCTGCGAGATCAGAGAGCTCTGCGGTCCAGACGGTCGCCATGGAAACCCTGATTAGATCTTCGACTGATTTCATTACCCTCCATCTTCAGTCGCAGGGTAATCGGGTTAGAGCGCCTGGCGCGCCCTGCTCCTCGTCTGGAAGGCGTTTTTATGAATGAACGCCTGTCTGATTCCCGTCTTCTCACAAGAAGCGTTAACGTCTCGTTAATAAGCTCGTTAAGCTCGTTAAGCTCGTCAGCTGTCCTCCGCACCGCTGTGGGAACTCTTCTTCTCTTCTTCTGCTGTCAGACAGGAAGTGGGTTTATTCATTTCATCTAATACTGAGACGAAATGTCCCCCCAAATAATACTTTACCCCCATGTTGTCCCCATGTTGTCCCCATGTTGCCCTCATGTTGCCCTCATGTTGTCCCCATGTTGTCTTCATGTTGCCCTCATGTTGTCCCCATGTTGTCTTCATGTTGTCCCCATGTTGTCCTCACGTTGTCCCCATGTTGTCCCCATGTTGTCCCCATGTTGTCCCCATGTCGTCCTCATGTTGCCCTCATGTTGTCTTCATGTTGCCCTCATGTTGTCCCCATGTTGTCTTCATGTTGTCTTCATGTTGCCCTCCTGTTGTCCTCGTGTTGCCCCATGTTGTCTTCATGTTGTCCTCATGTTGCCCTCATGTTGTCTTCATGTTGTCCCCATGTTGTCCCCATGTTGTCCTCATGTTGTCCTCATGTTGTCCTCATGTTGTCCTCATGTTGTCCTCATGTTGTCTTCATGTTGTCCTCATGTTTTCCTCATGTTGTCCTCATGTTGTCCTCATGTTGTCCTCATGTTGCCCTCATGTTGTCCCCATGTTGTCCTCATGTTGTCCTCATGTTGTCCTCATGTTGTCCTCATGTTGTCCTTCATGTTGTCTTCATGTTGTCTTCATGTTGTCTTCATGTTGTCCCCATGTTGTCTTCATGTTGTCCCCATGTTGTCTTCATGTTGTCTTCATGTTGTCCTCATGTTGCCTTCATGTTGTCCTCATGTTGTCCTCATGTTGTCCTCATGTTGCCTTCATGTTGCCCTCATGTTGCCTTCATGTTGTCCCCATGTTGTCTTCATGTTGTCCCCATGTTGTCTTCATGTTGTCTTCATGTTGTCCTCATGTTGCCTTCATGTTGTCCTCATGTTGCCTTCATGTTGTCTTCATGTTGTCTTCATGTTGTCTTCATGTTGTCCCCATGTTGTCTTCATGTTGTCCTCATGTTGTCCTCATGTTGCCTTCATGTTGCCCTCATGTTGCCTTCATGTTGTCCTCATGTTGCCCTCATGTTGTCCTCATGTTGTCCTCATGTTGCCCTCATGTTGTCCTCATGTTGTCTTCATGTTGCCCTCATGTTGTCCTCATGTTGCCTTCATGTTGTCCTCATGTTGTCCTCATGTTGTCCTCATGTTGTCCTCATGTTGCCTTCATGTTGTCTTCATGTTGCCCTCATGTTGTCCTCATGTTGCCCTCATGTTGCCCTCATGTTGTCCTCATGTTGCCTTCATGTTGTCCTCATGTTGTCCTCATGTTGTCCTCATGTTGCCCTCATGTTGTCTTCATGTTGCCCTCATGTTGCCTTCATGTTGTCCTCATGTTGTCCTCATGTTGTCCTCATGTTGTCTTCATGTTGTCTTCATGTTGTCTTCATGTTGTCTTCATGTTGTCCTCATGTTGTCTTCATGTCATGTTGTGCCCTCATGTGTGTGTGTCATGTGTCTCTGCGTGTGTGTGTGTCCCCGTGTGTGTTGTCTCTGATGTGTGTGTGTGTGTCTCCGTGTGTGTGTCTCCGTGTGTGTGTGTGTGTCTCCGTGTGTGTGTGTGTGTGTGTCTCTGCGTGTGTGTGTGTGTGTCTCCGTGTGTGTGTCTCCGTGTGTGTGTGTGTGTGTCTCCGTGTGTGTGTCTCCGTGTGTGTGTGTGTGTGTCTCTGCGTGTGTGTGTGTCTCCGTGTGTGTGTGTGTCTCTGCGTGTGTGTGTGTGTCTCCGTGTGTGTGTCTCCGTGTGTGTGTGTGTGTCTCCGTGTGTGTGTGTGTGTGTGTGTGTCTCTGCGTGTGTGTGTGTGTCTCCGTGTGTGTGTCTCCGAGTGTGTGTGTGTGTCTCTGTGTGTGTCTCCGTGTGTGTGTGTGTGTCTCCGTGTGTGTGTGTGTGTGTGTCTCTGCGTGTGTGTGTGTGTCTCCGTGTGTGTGTCTCCGTGTGTGTGTGTGTGTCTCTGTGTGTGTGTCTCCGTGTGTGTGTGTGTGTCTCCGTGTGTGTGTGTGTGTGTGTGTGTCTCTGCGTGTGTGTGTGTGTCTCCGTGTGTGTGTCTCCGTGTGTGTGTGTGTGTCTCCGTGTGTGTGTCTCCGTGTGTGTGTGTGTGTGTCATCATCTAATTGTCTTTAAGTTGAAGTTAAAGCTCCACAGTGGGGTGTGTGGAGGTTGAACCTGCGTCTCTGAGAGAGAGAGAGCTGTGATAGGTCGCCGGCGGCGGTTAGCTCTGCTTCACCGCGTCGGTACAACGCCGTGACGAGGACGACGGTCGGGGGACGTTTAACTCGGACGGCGAGACGGACGGAGAGTTGAGACACCAGACACACATTTGATTTAATTACAGGTTAAAGGAGCAGCTCATTGGTCCTTAAAGGATGACATCACATTCATCAGACAGACGGAGACAGAGAGGGGGGACAGACGGATGGAGACAGAGAGAGAGAGAGAGAGAGAGAGAGAGAGAGAGAGAGAGAGACAGACAGGGACAGATGGAGAGAAAGACGGAAAGACAGAGAGACAACGACAGACGGAGACATACAGATGAAGAGAGACAGACAAGAGAGAGACAGAGAGAGAGAGAGACACACAGCCAGACAGAGAGAAAGACACAGCCGGAAAGACAGACGGACACAGAGACAAACAGCAGGAGAGACATACAGGCGGAGAGAGACCGACAAACAGAGAGAGAGAGACACACCGACAGACGGAGAAACAGAGAGACAGCCAACCAGAGACACAAACAGCAGGAGAGACATACAGAGACAGCCAACCAGAGAGACAGACAGCCAACCAGAGAGACAGACAGAGAGACAGACAGCCAACCAGAGAGACAGAGAGACAGACAGCTGGAAGAGACATTGAGCCGTCTGCTTCGGCGCCGTGTCCCCTCGCCGATGATCCAACATCATTAACCAGGAGAGGGACAGTATGTCTCGGTCCGCTCCGCCGCTAACGAGCTCCCGTCCTCATCCCTCACGCCCTAATTAGCGGCGGGGACGCCACTCGGGGCCCGCTCGCCGCTGATGGAGCGACCCGGGCGGAAAACGAGCGCCATTACCGGGGACACGAGTCCCCGCGTGGACACCCCCGGAACATTACTCCTCTGATGGTGGATCAGAGACGCACCACTTCCTGTCTGCGTCTCTGGGGGACGGACAGGAAGAAGAGACACGGCAGAAATTCGCTTTCATCATCAAAGAAGTGAAATAAATGTAGAAATATTAACAGGAATAAAAATATAAAAGAATACAAAAAATTTAAAAAAATTATTGAAAAATGTATTAAGTGAAAAGATTGGAGTGTAAAGAATAAAAAAATAAATAAAATAAATACATGAATAAAAATGTATTAAAAATTTGGAAATTTTGAGAGGAATAAAAAAAAGAAATTAGAAATATTAACAGGAATAAAAAAAAATTCTTTTATTTTTTTACATTTTTTGTATTCTTGAATTTGTTTTATTCCTGATATTTTTTCTTCTTCTTAAAATGTTTTATAAAATTAATACATTTTTATTCATGTATTTAATTTTTTTATTCTTTATATTCCAATCTTTTCACTTACTACATTTTTTTTATTTAAAGTTTTTGTATTGTTTTATTTTTTTAAGTGAAAAGATTGGAATAAAAAAATTAAATTAAAATAAAATAAATGCATGAATAAAAATGTATTAAAAATGTGGAAATTTTAAGAGGAAGAAAAAATTAATAATTAGAAATATTAACAGGAATAAAAAAATAGATTAATACAAAATTTGAAAAAGGAAGAAAAATTAAATAAAATAGTTATAAAGTATTTTAGAAAATATGAATAATTAGGAATATATGTAGAAACAAATTGGAATAAATAAATAGATAAATATAAAATTTGTAAAAATGTAACAATAATAACAAAAAAATTAAGTAATTGAAAAAATTGGAATATAAAGAATAAATAAAATAAGATGTAAAAAATAGATAAATAAAAATAGATTAAAAACGTGGAAGATTAAAGTATTTTAATAAAAATGTGAACATTTAAAGAGAGAGAAAAATTTAATAAAATAATTATAAAGGATTTTAATTAAAATATAAAGATAGAAAAAATTAAATGTGGAAGTACAAATAAAAATAGAAGGTGAGAGTAAATGTGGAAATATAAATAATAATAATAAATTTAATATAAAATATTTTTTCCACATTTATTAGTTTATGAATTTATAAATATTATTCAAATTTACATTACATAATTTCTTTTTTCTATTATATATTTTCATTTATTTTAACTGTAGGTCTTAAAATGAAAAAGGTTAAAATAAAAAAAAAATATATATATAAAAAAATAGAAGAAATTAAGTAATTTTAATAATAAAAAACATACTGTTTCTTTAAGAGGAGGACGCGAGCAGGCGGCGCCATGTGATCCAGTCTAGAGCCGAGGTCAAAGGTCAAAGGTCGGCGCCGTGACACGCTGATGTTAGTGCGTGGGCGTTTGATTTGTTCACGGGGCGTCGCCGGCGTGAGATGAGTGACCGGGGCGGGACACGTGGCGGCAAGGTCGGCGAGATGATTGGCCCGTGGGTTGAGAGGGGGCGCGGTCAAGGTCGGCTCGAGGTGATTGGTCGGCTGGAAATTCATATTCTGATGGACTGGACCCTTCTTCCTTTCTTCCTTCCTTTCATCCTTCTTTCATCCTTCCATCCTTCTTCCTTTCATCCTTCCTTTCATCCTTCTTTCATCCTTCCATCCTTCTTCCTTTCATCCTTCCTTTCATCCTTTCATCCTTCTTCCTTTCAACCTTTCATCCTTCTTTCATCCTTCCACCCTTCTTCCTTTCATCCTTCCTTTCATCCTTTCATCCTTTCATCCTTTCATCCTTCTTCCTTTCAACCTTTCATCCTTTCATCCTTCCATCCTTCTTTCATCTTTCCATCCTTCCTTCCATCCTTCTTCCATCCTTCCTTTCATCCTATCATCCTTCCATCCTTCTTTCATCTTTCCATCCTTCCTTTCATCCTTCTTTCACCCTTCCATCCTTCCTTTCATCCTTCTTTCACCCTTCCATCCTTCCTTTCATCCTATCATCATCCATCCTTCTTTCATCCTTCCATCCTTCTTTCATCTTTCCATCCTTCCTTCCATCCTTCTTCCATCCTTCTTTCATCCTTCTTCCATCCATCCTTCCATCCTTCTTTCATCCTTCTTCCATCCTTCCTTCCATCCTTCCTTCATCCTTCCATCCTTCTTTCATCCTCCCTCACCCTCACACACTCACAGACCCCCCCAGTATGGACCATTAGTATTTCGGGGGAACAGAATAATTAGCCAGCTGGCTTTTATGAAACAAGCGATTAGCGCTATGCTAATAAGTCGACGGTTCTCAGCCATTCGCTAATTACTGAGACGACTCTTTAGCGTCGTTAAATTATGAGTGATTAACGGACAGATGTGCAAACTTTTCTCAATTGAAAACGATTCTCAGTTTAAAAAATGATTCACATTTCGTACATGTAGTCACTTTCCCCATGTGAGAGTATACACGGCAGTACAAAATGCAAAAATATGTATTTTAATGTGAAAAGGGACCAAAACATCGGGAATAGTGACCATAAACATCAGGAATAGTGGCCAAAAAACATCGGGAATAGTGGCCGAAAAACATTGGGAATAGTGGCCGAAAAACACTGGGAATAGCGACCGAAAAACATCGGGAATAGTGACCAAATTGGGAATAGTGACCGAAAAACATCGGAAAACATCGGGAATAAAAACATTAGAATAGTGACCGAAAAACATTGGGAATAGCGACCGAAAAACATCGGGAATAGTGGCCGAAAAACACTGGGAATAGCGACCGAAAAACATCGGGAATAGCGACCAAAAAACATCGGGAATAGTGGCCGAAAAACATTGGGAATAGTGGCCGAAAAACATCGGGAATAGTGGCCGAAAAACATCGGGAATAGCGACCAAAAAACGTCGGGAATAGCGACCGAAAAACATCGGGAATAGTGACCGAAAAACATTGGGAATAGCGACCGAAAAACATCGGGAATAGTGACCAAATTGGGAATAGTGACCGAAAAACATCGGAAAACATCGGGAATATTGACCGAAAAACATTGTGAATAGTGACCAAAAACATTGTGAATAGTGACCAAAAAACATCGGGAATAGTGACCGAAAAACATTGTGAATAGTGACCAAAAAACATCGGGAATAGTGACCGAAAAACATCGGGAATAGTGACCAAAAACATCGGGAATAGTGACCGAAAAACATCGGGAATAATGACCAAAAAACATCGGGAATAGTGACCAAAAAACATCGGAAATAGTGACTGAAAAACATCGGGAATAGTGACCAAAAAACATCGGGAATAGTGACCAAAAACATTGTGAATAGTGACCAAAAAACATCGGGAATAGTGACCGAAAAACATTGTGAATAGTGACCAAAAACATCGGGAATAGTGACCGAAAAACATCGGGAATAGTGACCAAAAAACATCGGGAATAGTGACCAAAAAACATCGGGAATAGTGACCAAAAAACATCGGGAATAGTGACCAAAAAACATCAGAAAAACATCGGGAGAATTAACAAAAGATCGGGAAAAGTGATGAAAAACATCAAACATTAAAAAAATGTGGGGAAAAAGTGACAAAAAAAACATTGTGATTTTTCACAATGTGTGTGTTCAGTTTTCAGATTAAAGTTTGATACAAGTCTAAATTCAAAGAGGCCAGAGTACGTTTTTGTGTGAATAGCGTTGTATTTCAGCCCGTCATAACTAGGTGTGT
>JAEKDQ010000752.1:0-36489 GCA_026937815.1 Etheostoma perlongum | reverse complement strand
TCGTTTGTTTGTGTGGAAAGCCGCTTTTATTAAGCAATTGTAGGAAGGCATTCGGAAATGTCAACAGATGAGCGCATCAATGCACAGCTGACTTTCCTTCGTTTACAATAGTTTTAAAATCTCCTGCGGCCAACTTCTTTTTAACATCTTCCATCGTTGCGCTGCCACATGGAGCTTAATACGCACGTCTTTCGTTGTCACAGCACACAGGAAGACGGATGTTAGGGTAATATTTGACATTTATTTTGAGCTGTTTTAAATTCAAAATGTTCAATGCCTTATCGCGCTGATGTGACCGAGCCCGACCCGAACCCGAGCATCCTTTCTAAAAATCTGTCCGAACCCGGCCCGACCCATCGGGTCCCGTCGGGTCCCGTCGGGCTCGGGTCGGGTATCCATCCTCTATTCTGGACAGCAGGAGGGTAGACCACGATTTGCACATTGCCTGAGAACACCAAAAGTTATTGCACAAATTGGTTGAAAATTGGCTAAATTGGCCAAACGGTTAAAAAGCTCAAAGTCACAAATCATCATGGCCCCTAGCAGACTGTGAACATCTTGCAAACCTGCATGACCGATGACAATAGCGAGCACTTCATACATATCCCACAATCAAGCTGTTGTCTTACCAGGGACTTGAGCTGGGGTATTAATTTTCGCTCAAAATGTTGATAGCCAAATGCAATTTTACAGATCCAGACAGTAAACTTTACTGCTGGTGGGTACAATAAAACAACTCTCCCTCTTGTTCCGCTTCTATACTGTTACTGTCCTCATGCGGAAGCACTATACGTAGTTTGAGCAAAAGCCCTCGTGACAGGAAAAATCCACCAGATGACATTCCATCCAAGCAGGGAGATCAGCACAGAGATTTGGGTGCTAGCAAGATGGATGTAGGTTGCCCATTGTTCATTTAGATGTACCACCAACATTGAGATACCCATGCTTCGAAAACAGAGGTTTGTGGAAAAAACAATCTCCTGAACTAGAAATTGAGGTACAAGTAAATGAAGACGATTAAGCTGTTGCCATGGAAGGAAAAATCCATCAGATGACTTGCCATCCAAGCATAGAGATCAGCACAGAGATTTGGGTGCTAGCAAGATGGATGTAGGTTGCCCATTGTTCATTTAGATGTACCACCAACATTGAGCTACCCATGCTTCCAAAAACAGAGGTTTGTGGAAAAAACAATCTCTTGAACTACAAATTGAGGTACAAGTAAATGAAGACGATTAAGCTGTTGCCATGGAAGAAAAATCCATCAGATGACTTGCCATCCAAGCATAGAGATCAGCACAAGATTTGGGTGCTAGCAAGATGGATGTAGGTTGCCCATTGTTCATTTAGACGCTTGCCAACATTGATGATACCCACCTACTTGAAAAACAGATTTTTTAAAAAACTTGGCATGGAACACAAATGATGAGTGTCACCTAAATGGACAACCCATCATGGCAGCAAAAGATGTTGCAATGCTAAACCTGAACAGGACTTGAACCCTGGACCCTCAGATTAAAAGTCTGATGCTCTACCGACTGAGCTACCCAGGCTTCCAAAACAGTGGGCTGTGGAAAAAACAAATTTCTTGAACTACAAATTGATGTGCAATCAAATGAAGACCATTAAGCTGTTGCCATTATCACGGTCTTCTGGACTAGAGTGCGGATCGGGCCGGATTTTTCTGTCCGAGCCCGGCCCGTACAGAGCAGTAACCGAACCCGACCCGAGCCCGACAGGCATTAAGATATTTATGTCCGAGCCCGACCCGAGCCCGACAGTTAAAATCGCATTTGATTCTCATACTAATGACACATGTACGTTTGTTTTGTGTGGAAAGCATTAAGCAATTGTAGGAAGGCATTCGGAAATGTCAACAGATGAGCGCATCAATGCACAGCTGACTTTCCTTCGTTTACAATAGTTTTAAAATCTCCTGCGGCCAACTTCTTTTAACATCTTCCATCGTTGCGCTGCCACATGGAGCTTAATACGCACGTCTTTCGTTGTCACAGCACACAGGAAGACGGATGTTAGGGTAATATTTGACATTTATTTTGAGCTGTTTTAAATTCAAAATGTTCAATGCCTTATCGCTGCTGATGTGACCGAGCCCGACCCGAACCCGAGCATCCTTTCTAAAAATCTGTCCGAACCCGGCCCGACCCATCGGGTCCGTCGGGTCCCGTCGGGCTCGGGTCGGGTATCCATCCTCTATTCTGGACAGCAGGAGGGTAGACCACGATTTGCACATTGCCTGAGAACACCAAAAGTTATTGCACAAATTGGTTGAAAATTGGCTAAATTGGCCAAACGGTTAAAAAGCTCAAAGTCACAAATCATCATGGCCCCTAGCAGACTGTGAACATCTTGCAAACCTGCATGACCGATGACAATAGCGAAGCACTTCATACATATCCCACAATCAAGCTGTTGTCTTACCAGGGACTTGAGCTGGGGTATTAATTTTCGCTCAAAATGTTGATAGCCAAATGCAATTTTACAGATCCAGACGAGTAAACTTTACTGCTGGTGGGTACAATAAAACAACTCTCCCTCTTGTTCCGCTTCTATACTGTTACTGTCCTCATGCGGAAGCACTATACGTAGTTTGAGCAAAAGCCCTCGTGACAGGAAAAATCCACCAGATGACATTCCATCCAAGCAGGGAGATCAGCACAGAGATTTGGGTGCTAGCAAGATGGATGTAGGTTGCCCATTGTTCATTTAGATGTACCACCAACATTGAGATACCCATGCTTTTGTGGAAAAAACAATCTCTTGAACTACAAATTGAGGTTAAATGAAGACATTAAGCTGTTGCCATGGAAAAAAATCCATCAGATGACTTGCCATCCAAGCATAGAGATCAGCACAGAGATTTGGGTGCTAGCAAGATGGATGTAGGTTGCCCATTGTTCATTTAGACGTACCACCAACATTGAGCTACCCATGCTTCAAAACAGAGGTTTGTGGAAAAACCATCTCCTGAACTACAAATTGAGGTACAAGTAAATGAAGACGATTAAGCTGTTGCCATGGAAGGAAAAATCCATCAGATGACTTGCCATCCAAGCATAGAGATCAGCACAGAGATTTGGGTGCTAGCAAGATGGATGTAGGTTGCCCATTGTTCATTTAGATGCCACCAACATTGAGCTACCCATGCCAAAAACAGAGGTTTGTGGAAAAAACATCTCTTGAACTACAAATTGAGGTACAAAAGACGATTAAGCTGTTGCCATGGAAGGAAAAATCCATCAGATGACTTTCCAAGCATAGAGATCAAAGAGATTTGGGTGCTGGCAAGATGGATGTAGGTTGCCCATTGTTCATTTAGAACCAACATTGTTATGATACAAACCTACTTGAAAAACAGCCACAATTATTTTTAAAGACTTGGCATGGAACACAAATGATGTGGCAGTGTCAGGCAAATGGACAACCCATCATGGCAGCAAAGAGATGTGCAACGCTACGCCTGAACAGGGACTTGAACCCTGGACCCTCAGATTAAAAGTCTGATGCTCTACCGACTGAGCTACCCAGGCTTCCAAAACAGTGGGCTGTGGAAAAACAATTTCTTGAACTACAAATTGATGTGCAATCAAATGAAGACCATTAAGCTGTTGCCATTATCACGGTCTTCTGGACTAGAGGCGGATCGGGCCGGGATTTTTCTGTCCGAGCCCGGCCCGCGTCCGACAGAGCAGTAACCGAACCCGACCAACAGGCATTAAGATATATATGTCCGAGCCCGACCCGAGCCTGACAGTTAAAATCGCATTTGATTCTCATACTAATGACACATGTGTTTGCTGGAAAGCCGCTTTTATTAAGCAATTGTAGGAAGGCATTCGGAAATGTCAACAGATGAGCGCATCAATGCACAGCTGACTTTCCTTCGTTTACAATAGTTTTAAAATCTCCTGCGGCCAACTTCTTTTTTAACATCTTCCATCGTTGCTGCCACATGGCTTAATACGCACGTCTTTCGTTGTCACAGCACACAGGAAGACGGATGTTAGGGTAATATTTGACATTTATTTTGAGCTGTTTTAAATTCAAAATGTTCAATGCCTTATCGCGCTGATGTGACCGAACCCGGCCCGACCCATCGGGTCCCGTCGGGTCCCGTCGGGCTGGGGTCGGGTATCCATCCTCTATTCTGGACAGCAGGAGGGTAGACCACGATTTGCACATTGCCTGAGAACACCAAAAGTTATTGCACAAATTGGTTGAAAATTGGCTAAATTGGCCAAACGGTTAAAAAGCTCAAAGTCACAAATCATCATGGCCCCTAGCAGACTGTGAACATCTTGCAAACCTGCATGACCGATGACAATAGCGAGCACTTCATACATATCCCACAATCAAGCTGTTGTCTTACCAGGGACTTGAGCTGGGGTATTAATTTTCGCTCAAAATGTTGATAGCCAAATGCAATTTTACGGATCCAGACGAGTAAACTTTACTGCTGGTGGGTACAATAAACAACTCTCCCTCTTGTTCCGCTTCTATACTGGTACAAGCACTAAAACAAAAGCTCTGACAGGAAAAATCCACCAGATGACTTCCATCCAAGTTCAGCACAGAGATTTGGGTGCTAAGATGGATGTGTTATTGTTCATTTAGTCCTTGAGATACCCATGCTTCAAAACAGAGGTTTGTGGAAAAAACACTCTGAACTAGTTTGAGCAAAAGCCCTGTTGCCATGGACAGGAAAAATCCACCAGATGACATTCCATCCAAGCATAGAGATCAGCACAGAGATTTGGGTGCTAGCAAGATGGATGTAGGTTGCCCATTGTTCATTTAGATGTACCACCAACATTGAGATACCCATGCTTCGAAAACAGAGGTTTGTGGAAAAAACAATCTCCTGAACTAGAAATTGAGGTACAAGTAAATGAAGACGATTAAGCTGTTGCCATGGAAGGAAAAATCCATCAGATGACTTGCCATCCAAGCATAGAGATCAGCACAGAGATTTGGGTGCTAGCAAGATGGATGTAGGTTGCCCATTGTTCATTTAGACGTACCACCAACATTGTTATGATACAAACCTACTTGAAAAACAGCCACAAATATTTTTAAAGACTTGGCATGGAACACAAATGATGTGGCAGTGTCAGGCTTGCCAAATGGACAACCCATCATGGCAGCAAAGAGATGTGCAACGCTACGCCTGAACAGGGACTTGAACCCTGGACCCTCAGATTAAAAGTCTGATGCTCTACCGACTGAGCTACCCAGGCTTCCAAAACAGTGGGCTGTGGAAAAAACAATTTCTTGAACTACAAATTGATGTGCAATCAAATGAAGACCATTAAGCTGTTGCCATTATCACGGTCTTCTGGACTAGAGTGCGGATCGGGCGGATTTTTCTGTCCGAGCCCGGCCCGCGTCGACAGAGCAGTAACCGAACCCGACCCGAGCCCGACAGGCATTAAGATATTTATGTCCGAGCCCGACCCGAGCCCGACAGTTAAAATCGCATTTGATTCTCATACTAATGACACATGTACGTTTGTTTGTGTGGAAAGCCGCTTTTATTAAGCAATTGTAGGAAGGCATTCGGAAATGTCAACAGATGAGCGCATCAATGCACAGCTGACTTTCCTTCGTTTACAATAGTTTTAAAATCTCCTGCGGCCAACTTCTTTTAACATCTTCCATCGTTGCGCTGCCACATGGAGCTTAATACGCACGTCTTTCGTTGTCACAGCACACAGGAAGACGGATGTTAGGGTAATATTTGACATTTATTTTGAGCTGTTTTAAATTCAAAATGTTCAATGCCTTATCGCTGATGTGACCGAGCCCGACCGAACCCGAGCATCCTTTCTAAAAATCTGTCGAACCCGGCCCGACCCATCGGGTCCCGTCGGGTCCCGTCGGGCTCGGGTCGGGTATCCATCCTCTATTCTGGACAGCAGGAGGGTAGACCACGATTTGCACATTGCCTGAGAACACCAAAAGTTATTGCACAAATTGGTTGAAAATTGGCTAAATTGGCCAAACGGTTAAAAAGCTCAAAGTCACAAATCATCATGGCCCCTAGCAGACTGTGAACATCTTGCAAACCTGCATGACCGATGACAATAGCGAGCACTTCATACATATCCCACAATCAAGCTGTTGTCTTACCAGGGACTTGAGCTGGGGTATTAATTTTCGCTCAAAATGTTGATAGCCAAATGCAATTTTACGGATCCAGACGAGTAAACTTTTACTGCTGGTGGGTACAATAAAACAACTCTCCCTCTTGTTCCGCTTTATACTGTTACTGTCCTCATGCGGAAGCACTATAAGTAGTTTGAGCAAAAGCCCTCGTGACAGGAAAAAAATCCACCAGATGACATTCCATCCAAGCAGGGAGATCAGCACAGAGATTTGGGTGCTAGCAAGATGGATGTAGGTTGCCCATTGTTCATTTAGATGTACCACCAACATTGAGCTACCCATGCTTCAAAAACAGAGGTTTGTGGAAAAAACAATCTCTTGAACTACAAATTGAGGTACAAGTAAATGAAGACAATTAAGCTGTTGCCATGGAAGGAAAAATCCATCAGATGACTTGCCATCCAAGCATAGAGATCAGCACAGAGATTTGGGTGCTAGCAAGATGGATGTAGGTTGCCCATTGTTCATTTAGATGTACCACCAACATTGAGCTACCCATGCTTCGAAAACAGAGGTTTGTGGAAAAAACCATCTCTTGAACTACAAATTGAGGTACAAGTAAATGAAGACGATTAAGCTGTTGCCATGGAAGGAAAAATCCATCAGATGACTTGCCATCCAAGCATAGAGATCAGCACAGAGATTTGGGTGCTAGCAAGATGGATGTAGGTTGCCCATTGTTCATTTAGACGTACCACCAACATTGTTATGATACAAACCTACTTGAAAAACAGCCACAATTATTTTTAAAGACTTGGCATGGAACACAAATGATGTGGCAGTGTCAGGCTTGCCAAATGGACAACCCATCATGGCAGCAAAGAGATGTGCAACACTGGAACAGGGAAAAACCCACCCTCAGATTAAAAGTCTGATGCTCACCGACTGAGCTACCCAGGCTTCCAAAACAGTGGGCTGTGGAAAAAACAATTTCTTGAACTACAAATTGATGTGCAATCAAATGAAGACCATTGCTGTTGCCATTATCACGGTCTTCTGGACTAACGGGCGGATTTTTATGTCCAAACGGCCCGCGTCCGACTTGCAAAAACCCAGCCCGACAGGCATTAAGATTTTATGTCCGAGCCCGACCCGAGCCCGACAGTTAAAATCGCATTTGATTCTCATAATAATGACACATGTGGTTTGTTTTTGTGGAAGCCGCTTTTATTAAGCAATTGTAAAGGCATTCGGAAATGTCAACAGATGAGCATCAATGCACAGCTGACTTTCCCTGTTTACAATAGTTTTAAAATCTCCTGCGGCCAACTTTTTTAACATCTTCCATCGTTGCGCTGCCACATGGAGCTTAATACGCAGGCTTTCGTTGTCACAGCAACAGGAAGACGGATGTTAGGGTAATATTTGACATTTATTTTGAGCTGTTTTAAATTCAAAATGTTCAATGCCTTATCAAATGAAGAGCCATTAACCTGTTGCCTTTCTAAAAATCTGTCCAACCCGGCCTCCCGACTCGGGTCCCGTTGGGTCCCGTCGGGTCCCGTCGAATTCGGGTATCCATCCTCTATTCTGGACAGCAGGAGGGTAGACCACGATTTGCACATTGCCTGAGAACACCAAAAGTTATTGCACAAATTGGTTGAAAATTGGCTAAATTGGCCAAACGGTTAAAAAGCTCAAAGTCACAAATCATCATGGCCCCTAGCAGACTGTGAACATCTTGCAAACCTGCATGACCGATGACAATAGCGAGCACTTCATACATATCCCACAATCAAGCTGTTGTCTTACCAGGGACTTGAGCTGGGGTATTAATTTTCGCTCAAAATGTTGATAGCCAAATGCAATTTTACGGATCCAGACGAGTAAACTTTACTGCTGGTGGGTACAATAAAACAACTCTCCCTCTTGTTCCGCTTCTATACTGTTACTGTCCTCATGCGGAAGCACTATACGTAGTTTGAGCAAAAGCCCTCGTGACAGGAAAAATCCACCAGATGACATTCCATCCAAGCAGGAGATCAGCACAGAGATTTGGGTGCTAGCAAGATGGATGTAGGTTGCCCATTGTTCATTTAGATGTACCACCAACATTGAGATACCCATGCTTCGAAAACAGAGGTTTGTGGAAAAAACAATCTCTTGAACTACAAATTGAGGTACAAGTAAATGAAGACGATTAAGCTGTTGCCATGGAAGGAAAAATCCATCAGATGACTTGCCATCCAAGCATAGAGATCAGCACAGAGATTTGGGTGCTAGCAAGATGGATGTAGGTTGCCCATTGTTCATTTAGACGTACCACCAACATTGAGCTACCCATGATTCAAAACAGAGGTTTGTGGAAAAAACAATCTCTGAACTAGAAATTGAGGTACAAGTAAATGAAGACGATTAAGCTGTTGCCATGGAAGGAAAAATCCATTTGATGACTTGCCATCCAAGCATAGAGATCAGCAGAGATTTGGGTGCTAGCAAGATGGATGTAGGTTGCCCATTGTTCATTTAGATTACCACCAACATTGAGCTACCCATGCTTGAAAAACAGAGGTTTGTGGAAAAAACAATCTCCTTGAACTAGGAAATGAGGTCAAAGATGAAGCGCATCAATGCACAGGACTTTCCAAATTGAGAAAATCTCCTGCAACTTCTTTTAAAATTTCCATCAGATTGCCTGAACAGGGACTTGAAAAAACAATCACAAAAAGGAAGCTGTTGCCATGGAAGGAAAAAATTTGATCATTTATGAGCTTTTTAAATTCCATCCAATGCATAGAGATCAGCACAGAACCCGAGATTTGGGTGCTAGCAAGATGGATGTAGGTTGCCCATTGTTCATTTAGATCTACCACCAACATTGAGCCTGAGAACCCAAAAGTTTTGCAAAATTGGTTGAAAAAACAATTGGCTAACTTGGCCAAACGGTTAAAAAGCTCAAAGTCAAAATCATCATGGCCCCTAGCAGACTGTGAACATCTTGCAAACCTGCATGACCGATGACAATAGCGAGCACTTCATACATATCCCACAATCAAGCTGTTGTCTTACCAGGGACTTGAGCTGGGGTATTAATTTTCGGATCAAAATGTTGATAGCCAAATGCAATTTTACGGATCCAGACGAGTAAACTTTACTGCTGGTGGGTAAAAAAACAACTCTCCCTCTTGTTCCGCTTCTATACTGTTACTGTCCTCATGCGGAAGCACTATACGAGTTTGAGCAAAAGCCCTGTGACAGGAAAAATCCACCAGATGACATTCCATCCAAGCAGGGAGATCAGCACAGAGATTTGGGTGCTAGCAAGATGGATGTAGGTTGCCCATTGTTCATTTAGACGTACCACCAACATTGAGCTACCCATGCTTCAAAAACAGAGGTTTGTGGAAAAAACAATCTCCTTGAACTACAAATTGAGGTACAAGTAAATGAAGACGATTAAGCTGTTGCCATGGAAGGAAAAATCCATCAGATGACTTGCCATCCAAGCATAGAGATCAGCACAGAGATTTGGGTGCTAGCAAGATGGATGTAGGTTGCCCATTGTTCATTTAGATGTACCACCAACATTGAGCTACCCATGCTTCAAAAACAGAGGTTTGTGGAAAAAACCATCTCTTGAACTACAAATTGAGGTACAAGTAAATGAAGACGATTAAGCTGTTGCCATGGAAGGAAAAATCCATCAGATGACTTGCCATCCAAGCATAGAGATCAGCACAGAGATTTGGGTGCTAGCAAGATGGATGTAGGTTGCCCATTGTTCATTTAGACGTACCACCAACATTGTTATGATACAAACCTACTTGAAAAACAGCCACAATTATTTTTAAAGACTTGGCATGGAACACAAATGAACTACAAATTGAGTGTCAGGCTTGCCAAATGGACAACCCATCATGGCAGCAAAGAGATGTGCAACGCTACGCCTGAACAGGGACTTGAACCCTGGACCCTCAGATTAAAAGTCTGATGCTCTACCGACTGAGCTACCCAGGCTTCCAAAACAGTGGGCTGTGGAAAAAACAATTTCTTGAACTACAAATTGATGTGCAATCAAATGAAGACCATTAAGCTGTTGCCATTATCACGGTCTTCTGGACTAGAGTGCGGATCGGGCCGGATTTTCTGTCCAGCAGTTAACCCGGCCCGCGTCCGACAGAGCAGTAACCGAACCCGACCCGAGCCCGACAGGCATTAAGATATTTATGTCCGAGCCCGACCCGAGCCCGACAGTTAAAATCGCATTTGATTCTCATACTAATGACACATGTACGTTTGTTTGTGTGGAAAGCCGCTTTTATTAAGCAATTGTAGGAAGGCATTCGGAAATGTCAACAGATGAGCGCATCAATGCACAGCTGACTTTCCTTCGTTTACAATAGTTTTAAAATCTCCTGCGGCCAACTTCTTTTTAACATCTTCCATCGTTGCGCTGCCACATGGAGCTTAATACGCACGTCTTTCGTTGTCACAGCACACAGGAAGACGGATGTTAGGGTAATATTTGACATTTATTTTGAGCTGTTTTAAATTCAAAATGTTCAATGCCTTATCGCGCTGATGTGACCGAGCCCGACCCGAACCCGAACCCGAGCAGCCTTTCTAAAAATCTGTCCGAACCCGGCCCGACCCATCGGGTCCCGTTGGGTCCCGTCGGGTCCCGTCGGGCTCGGGTCGGGTATCCATCCTCTATTCTGGACAGCAGGAGGGTAGACCACGATTTGCACATTGCCTGAGAACACCAAAAGTTATTGCACAAATTGGTTGAAAATTGGCTAAATTGGCCAAACGGGTTAAAAAGCTCAAAGTCACAAATCATCATGGCCCCTAGCAGACTGTGAACATCTTGCAAACCTGCATGACCGATGACAATAGCGAGCACTTCATACATATCCCACAATCAAGCTGTTGTCTTACCAGGGACTTGAGCTGGGGTATTAATTTTCGCTCAAAATGTTGATAGCCAAATGCAATTTTACAGATCCAGACGAGTAAACTTTACTGCTGGTGGGTACAATAAAACAACTCTCCCTCTTGTTCCGCTTCTATACTGTTACTGTCCTCATGCGGAAGCACTATACCAAAAGCCCTGTGACAGGAAAAATCCACCAGATGACATTCCATCCAAGCAGGGAGATCAGCACAGAGATTTGGGTGCTAGCAAGATGGATGTAGGTTGCCCATTGTTCATTTAGACGTACCACCAACATTGAGATACCCATGCTTCGAAAACAGAGGTTTGTGGAAAAAACAATCTCTTGAACTACAAATTGAGGTACAAGTAAATGAAGACATTAAGCTGTTGCCATGGAAGGAAAAATCCATCAGATGACTTGCCATCCAAGCATAGAGATCAGCACAGAGATTTGGGTGCTAGCAAGATGGATGTAGGTTGCCCATTGTTCATTTAGATGTACCACCAACATTGAGCTACCCATGCTTCGAAAACAGAGGTTTGTGGAAAAAACCATCTCTTGAACTACAAATTGAGGTACAAGTAAATGAAGACGATTAAGCTGTTGCCATGGAAGGAAAAATCCATCAGATGACTTGCCATCCAAGCATAGAGATCAGCACAGAGATTTGGGTGCTAGCAAGATGGATGTAGGTTGCCCATTGTTCATTTAGATGTACCACCAACATTGAGCTACCCATGCTTCAAAAACAGAGGTTTGTGGAAAAAAACATCTCTTGAACTACAAATTGAGGTACAAGTAAATGAAGAAGGATTAAGCTGTTGCCATGGAAGGAAAAATCCATCAGATGACTTGCCATCCAAGCATAGAGATCAGCACAGAGATTTGGGTGCTAGCAAGATGGATGTAGGTTGCCCATTGTTCATTTAGACGTACCACCAACATTGTTATGATACAAACCTACTTGAAAAACAGCCACAAATATTTTTAAAGACTTGGCATGGAACACAAATGATGTGGCAGTGTCAGGCTTGCCAAATGGACAACCCATCATGGCAGCAAAGAGATGTGCAACGCTACGCCTGAACAGGGACTTGAACCCTGGACCCTCAGATTAAAAGTCTGATGCTCTACCGACTGAGCTACCCAGGCTTCCAAAACAGTGGGCTGTGGAAAAAACAATTTCTTGAACTACAAATTGATGTGCAATCAAATGAAGACCATTAAGCTGTTGCCATTATCACGGTCTTCTGGACTAGAGTGCGGATCGGGCCGGATTTTTTCTGTCGAGCCCGGCCCGCGTCCGACAGAGCAGTAACCGAACCCGACCCGAGCCCGACAGGCATTAAGATATTTATGTCCGAGCCCGACCCGAGCCCGACAGTTAAAATCGCATTTGATTCTCATACTAATGACACATGTACGTTTGTTTGTGTGGAAAGCCGCTTTTATTAAGCAATTGTAGGAAGGCATTCGGAAATGTCAACAGATGAGCGCATCAATGCACAGCTGACTTTCCTTCGTTTACAATAGTTTTAAAATCTCCTGCGGCCAACTTCTTTTTAACATCTTCCATCGTTGCGCTGCCACATGGAGCTTAATACGCACGTCTTTCGTTGTCACAGCACACAGGAAGACGGATGTTAGGGTAATATTTGACATTTATTTTGAGCTGTTTTAAATTCAAAATGTTCAATGCCTTATCGCTGATGTGACCGAGCCCGACCGAACCCGAGCATCCTTTCTAAAAATCTGTCGAACCCGGCCCGACCCATCGGGTCCCGGGTCCCGTCGGGTCCCGTCGGGCTCGGGCTCGTCGGGTATCCATCCTCTATTCTGGACAGCAGGAGGGTAGACCACGATTTGCACATTGCCTGAGAACACCAAAAGTTATTGCACAAATTGGTTGAAAATTGGCTAAATTGGCCAAAACGGTTAAAAAGCTCAAAGTCACAAATCATCATGGCCCCTAGCAGACTGTGAACATCTTGCAAACCTGCATGACCGATGACAATAGCGAGCACTTCATACATATCCCACAATCAAGCTGTTGTCTTACCAGGGACTTGAGCTGGGGTATTAATTTTCGCTCAAAATGTTGATAGCCAAATGCAATTTTACGGATCCAGACGAGTAAACTTTACTGCTGGTGGGTACAATAAAACAACTCTCCCTCTTGTTCCGCTTCTATACTGTTACTGTCCTCATGCGGAAGCACTATAAGTTTGAGCAAAAGCCCTCGTGACAGGAAAAATCCACCAGATGACATTCCATCCAAGCAGGGAGATCAGCACAGAGATTTGGTGCTAGCAAGATGGATGTAGGTTGCCCATTGTTCATTTAGACGTACCACCAACATTGAGATACCCATGCTTCGAAAACAGAGGTTTGTGGAAAAAACAATTTCTTGAACTACAAATTGAGGTACAAGTAAATGAAGACGATTAAGCTGTTGCCATGGAAGGAAAAATCCATCAGATGACTTGCCATCCAAGCATAGAGATCAGCACAGAGATTTGGGTGCTAGCAAGATGGATGTAGGTTGCCCATTGTTCATTTAGACGTACCACCAACATTGAGCTACCCATGCTTCAAAACAGAGGTTTGTGGAAAAAACATCTCTTGAACTACAAATTGAGGTACAAGTAAATGAAGACGATTAAGCTGTTGCCATGGAAGGAAAAATCCATCAGATGACTTGCCATCCAAGCATAGAGATCAGCACAGAGATTTGGGTGCTAGCAAGATGGATGTAGGTTGCCCATTGTTCATTTAGACGCATACCACCAACATTGTTATGATACAAACCTACTTGAAAAACAGCCACAATTATTTTTAAAGCTTGGCATGGAACACAAATGATGTTGTCAAAAGCAAAGAGATGTGCAACGCTACGCCTGAACAGGGACTTGAACCCTGGACCCTCAGATTAAAAGTCTGATGCTCTACCGACTGAGCTACCCAGGCTTCCAAAACAGTGGGCTGTGGAAAAAACAATTTCTTGAACTACAAATTGATGTGCAATCAAATGAAGACCATTAAGCTGTTGCCATTATCACGGTCTTCTGGACTAGAGGTGCATCGGATGACTTGCCATCCAAGCATAGAGATCAACCCGACAGAGATTTGGGGCATTAAGATGGATTTATGTCCGAGCCCATTGTTCATTTAGACGAGCCCAACAGTTAAAATCGCATTTGATTCTCATACTAATGACACATGCACGTTTGTTTGTGTGGAAAGCCCTTTTACAATTGTAGGAAGGCATTTGGAAATGTCAACAGATGGCGCATCAATGCACAGCTGACTTTCCTTCGTTTACAATAGTTTTAAAATCTCCTGCGGCCAACTTCTTTTTAACATCTTCCATCGTTGCTGCCACATGGAGCTTAAAAACAGTCTTTCGTTGTCACAGAACAAAAGAATCTCTGATGTTAGGGTAATATTTGACATTTATTTTGAGCTGTTTTAAATTCAAAATGTTCAATGCCTTAAATGTGAAGCACCCGGCAGCCTTTCTAAAAATCTGTCGAACCCGGCCCGAAAAATCCCCGTTGATCCCGACAGGGGGTATCCATCCTCTATTCTGGACAGCAGGAGGGTAGACCACGATTTGCACATTGCCTAGAACACCAAAAGTTATTGGATTGGTTGAAAATTGGCTAAATTGGCCAAACGGTTAAAAAGCTCAAAGTCACAAATCATCATGGCCCCTAGCAGACTGTGAACATCTTGCAAACCTGCATGACCGATGACAATAGCGAGCACTTCATACATATCCCACAATCAAGCTGTTGTCTTACCAGGGACTTGAGCTGGGGTATTAATTTTCGCTCAAAATGTTGATAGCCAAATGCAATTTTACGGATCCAGACGAAAACTTTACTGCTGGTGGGTACAATAAAAACAACTCTCCCTCTTGTTCCGCTTTGATACTGTTACTGTCCTCATGCGGAAGCACTATACGTAGTTTGAGCAAAAGCCCTCGTGACAGGAAAAATCCACCAGATGACATTCCATCCAAGCAGGGAGATCAGCACAGAGATTTGGGTGCTAGCAAGATGGATGTAGGTTGCCCATTGTTCATTTAGATGTACCACCAACATTGAGATACCCATGCTTCGAAAACAGAGGTTTGTGGAAAAAACAATTTCTTGAACTACAAATTGAGGTACAAGTAAATGAAGACGATTGCTGTTGCCATGGAAGGAAAAATCCATCAGATGACTTGCCATCCAAGCATAGAGATCAGCACAGAGATTTGGGTGCTAGCAAGATGGATGTAGGTTTTAGGAGCACGCTTTCAAAAAAACAGAGGTTTGTGGAAAAAAAAAAATTAAGCTGTTTAAGGAAAAATCCACAAGTTGCCCATTGGGTTCATTTAGCTTGCCAACAAGATGGATTTGGTTGCCCATTGGGCTGTGGAAAAAACAATCTCTTGAACTACCATTTAAATGAAGACCATTAAGCTGTTGCCATGGAAGGAAAAATCCATCAGATGACTACCACCAACATTAAGAGTCCGAGCCACCCAGACAGTTAAAATCGTTTTGAATACAAAATGTTTGTGTGGAAAGCCGCTTTTATTAAGCAATTGTAGGAAGGCATTGTGGAAATGTCAACAGATGAGCTCAATGCACAGCTGAACAATAGTTTTAAAATCTCCTGCGGCCAACTTCTTTTTAACATCTTCCATCGTTGCGCTGCCACATGGAGCTTAATACACAGCACACAGGAAGACGGAAAAACACATTTATTTTGAGCTGTTTTAAATTCAAAATGTTCAATGCATTATCTGCTGATGTGACCGAGCCCGACCGAACCCGAGCATTTTCTGCAAAAATGTCGAACCCGGCCCGACCCATCGGGTCCCGTTGTTGCCATCGGGTCCCGTCGGGCTCGGTCGGGTATCCATCCTCTATTCTGGACAGCAGGAGGGTAGACCACGATTTGCACATTGCCTGAGAACACCAAAAGTTATTGCACAAATTGGTTGAAAATTGGCTAAATTGGCCAAACGGTTAAAAAGCTCAAAGTCACAAATCATCATGGCCCCTAGCAGACTGTGAACATCTTGCAAACCTGCATGACCGATGACAATAGCGAGCACTTCATACATATCCCACAATCAAGCTGTTGTCTTACCAGGGACTTGAGCTGGGGTATTAATTTTCGCTCAAAATGTTGATAGCCAAATGCAATTTTACGGATCCAGACGAGTAAACTTTACTGCTGGTGGGTACAATAAAACAACTCTCCCTCTTGTTCCGCTTCTATACTGTTACTGTCCTCATGCGGAAGCACTATACGTAGTTTGAGCAAAAGCCCTCGTGACAGGAAAAATCCACCAGATGACATTCCATCCAAGCAGGGAGATCAGCACAGAGATTTGGGTGCTAGCAAGATGGATGTAGGTTGCCCATTGTTCATTTAGATGTACCACCAACATTGAGATACCCATGCTTCGAAAACAGAGGTTTGTGGAAAAAACAATCTCTTGAACTACAAATTGAGGTACAAGTAAATGAAAACGATTAAGCTGTTGCCATGGAAGGAAAAATCCATCAGATGACTTGCCATCCAAGCATAGAGATCAGCACAGAGATTTGGGTGCTAGCAAGATGGATGTAGGTTGCCCATTGTTCATTTAGATGTACCACCAACATTGAGCTACCCATGCTTCAAAAACAGAGGTTTGTGGAAAAAAACATCTCTTGAACTACAAATTGAGGTACAAGTAAATGAAGACGATTAAGCTGTTGCCATGGAAGGAAAAATCCATCAGATGACTTGCCATCCAAGCATAGAGATCAGCACAGAGATTTGGGTGCTAGCAAGATGGATGTAGGTTGCCCATTGTTCATTTAGACGTACCACCAACATTGTTATGATACAAACCTACTTGAAAAACAGCCACAAATATTTTTAAAGACTTGGCATGGAACACAAATGATGTGGCAGTGTCAGGCTTGCCAAATGGACAACCCATCATGGCAGCAAAGAGATGTGCAACGCCTGAACAGGGACTTGAACCCTGGACCCTCAGATTAAAAAGTCTGATGCTCTACCGACTGAGCTACCCAGGCTTCCAAAACAGTGGGCTGTGGAAAAAACAATTTCTTGAACTACAAATTGATGTGCAATCAAATGAAGACCATTAAGCTGTTGCCATTATCACGGTCTTCTGGACTAGAGTGCGGATCGGGCCGGATTTTTCTGTCCGAGCCCGGCCCGCGTCCGACAGAGCAGTAACCGAACCCGACCCGAGCCCGACAGGCATTAAGATATTTATGTCCGAGCCCGACAGTTAAAATCGCATTTGATTCTCATACTAATGACACATGTACGTTTGTTTGTGTGGAAAGCCGCTTTTATTAAGCAATTGTAGGAAGGCATTCGGAAATGTCAACAGATGAGCGCATCAATGCACAGCTGACTTTCCTTCGTTTACAATAGTTTTAAAATCTCCTGCGGCCAACTTCTTTTTAACATCTTCCATCGTTGCGCTGCCACATGGAGCTTAATACGCACGTCTTTCGTTGTCACAGCACACAGGAAGACGGATGTTAGGGTAATATTTGACATTTATTTTGAGCTGTTTTAAATTCAAAATGTTCAATGCCTTATCGCTGATGTGACCGAGCCCGACCGAACCCGAGCATCCTTTCTAAAAATCTGTCGAACCCGGCCCGACCCATCGGGTCCCGTTGGTCCCGTCCGGGTCCCGTCGGGCTCGGGTCGGGTATCCATCCTCTATTCTGGACAGCAGGAGGGTAGACCACGATTTGCACATTGCCTGAGAACACCAAAAGTTATTGCACAAATTGGTTGAAAATTGGCTAAATTGGCCAAACGGTTAAAAAAAATCTCAAAGTCACAAATCATCATGGCCCCTAGCAGACTGTGAACATCTTGCAAACCTGCATGACCGATGACAATAGCGAGCACTTCATACATATCCCACAATCAAGCTGTTGTCTTACCAGGGACTTGAGCTGGGGTATTAATTTTCGCTCAAAATGTTGATAGCCAAATGCAATTTTACGGATCCAGACGAGTAAACTTTACTGCTGGTGGGTACAATAAAACAACTCTCCCTCTTGTTCCGCTTCTATACTGTTACTGTCCTCATGCGGAAGCACTATACGTAGTTTGAGCAAAAGCCCTCGTGACAGGAAAAAAATCCACCAGATGACATTCCATCCAAGCAGGGAGATCAGCACAGAGATTTGGGTGCTAGCAAGATGGATGTAGGTTGCCCATTGTTCATTTAGACGTACCACCAACATTGAGATACCCATGCTTCGAAAACAGAGGTTTGTGGAAAAAACAATTTCTTGAACTACAAATTGAGGTACAAGTAAATGAAGACGATTAAGCTGTTGCCATGGAAGGAAAAATCCATCAGATGACTTGCCATCCAAGCATAGAGATCAGCACAGAGATTTGGGTGCTAGCAAGATGGATGTAGGTTGCCCATTGTTCATTTAGACGTACCACCAACATTGAGCTACCCATGCTTCAAAACAGAGGTTTGTGGAAAAAACAATCTCCTGAACTACAAATTGAGGTACAAGTAAATGAAGACGATTAAGCTGTTGCCATGGAAGGAAAAATCCATCAGATGACTTGCCATCCAAGCATAGAGATCAGCACAGAGATTTGGGTGCTAGCAAGATGGATGTAGGTTGCCCATTGTTCATTTAGATGTACCACCAACATTGAGCTACCCATGCTTCAAAAACAGAGGTTTGTGGAAAAAACATCTCTTGAACTACAAATTGAGGTACAAGTAAATGAAGACGATTAAGCTGTTGCCATGGAAGGAAAAATCCATCAGATGACTTGCCATCCAAGCATAGAGATCAGCACAGAGATTTGGGTGCTAGCAAGATGGATGTAGGTTGCCCATTGTTCATTTAGACGTACCACCAACATTGTTATGATACAAACCTACTTGAAAAACAGCCACAAATATTTTTAAAGACTTGGCATGGAACACAAATGATGTGGCAGTGTCAGGCTTGCCAAATGGACAACCCATCATGGCAGCAAAGAGATGTGCAACGCTACGCCTGAACAGGGACTTGAACCCTGGACCCTCAGATTAAAAGTCTGATGCTCTACCGACTGAGCTACCCAGGCTTCCAAAACAGTGGGCTGTGGAAAAACAATTTCTTGAACTACAAATTGATGTGCAATCAAATGAAGACCATTAAGCTGTTGCCATTATCACGGTCTTCTGGACTAGAGTGCGGATCGGGCCGGATTTTTCTGTCGAGCCCGGCCCGCGTCCGACAGAGCAGTAACCGAACCCGACCCGAGCCCGACAGGCATTAAGATATTTATGTCCGAGCCCTACCCGAGCCTGACAGTTAAAATCGCATTTGATTCTCATACTAATGACACATGTACGTTTGTTTGTGTGGAAAGCCGCTTTTATTAAGCAATTGTAGGAAGGCATTCGGAAATGTCAACAGATGAGCGCATCAATGCACAGCTGACTTTTCCTTCGTTTACAATAGTTTTAAAATCTCCTGCGGCCAACTTCTTTTTAACATCTTCCATCGTTGCGCTGCCACATGGAGCTTAATACGCACGTCTTTCGTTGTCACAGCACACAGGAAGACGGATGTTAGGGTAATATTTGACATTTATTTTGAGCTGTTTTAAATTCAAAATGTTCAATGCCTTATCGCGCTGATGTGACCGAGCCCGACCCGAACCCGAGCATCCTTTCTAAAAATCTGTCCAACCCGCCCGACCCATCGGGTCCCGTTGGTCCCGTCGGGTCCCGTCGGGCTCGGATGTCGGGTATCCATCCTCTATTCTGGACAGCAGGAGGGTAGACCACGATTTGCACATTGCCTGAGAACACAAAGAAACCAAAGTTATTGCACAAATTGGTTGAAAATTGGCTAAATTGGCCAAACGGTTAAAAAGCTCAAAGTCACAAATCATCATGGCCCCTAGCAGACTGTGAACATCTTGCAAACCTGCATGACCGATGACAATAGCGAGCACTTCATACATATCCCACAATCAAGCTGTTGTCTTACCAGGGACTTGAGCTGGGGTATTAATTTTCGCTCAAAATGTTGATAGCCAAATGCAATTTTACAGATCCAGACGAGTAAACTTTACTGCTGGTGGGTACAATAAAACAACTCTCCCTCTTGTTCCGCTTCTATACTGTTACTGTCCTCATGCGGAAGCACTATACGTAGTTTGAGCAAAAGCCCTCGTGACAGGAAAAATCCACCAGATGACATTCCATCCAAGCAGGGAGATCAGCACAGAGATTTGGGTGCTAGCAAGATGGATGTAGGTTGCCCATTGTTCATTTAGACGTACCACCAACATTGAGATACCCATGCTTCGAAAACAGAGGTTTGTGGAAAAAAACCATTTCTTGAACTACAAATTGAGGTACAAGTAAATGAAGACAATTAAGCTGTTGCCATGGAAGGAAAAATCCACCAGATGACTTGCCATCCAAGCATAGAGATCAGCACAGAGATTTGGGTGCTAGCAAGATGGATGTAGGTTGCCCATTGTTCATTTAGACGTACCACCAACATTGAGCTACCCATGCTTCGAAAACAGAGGTTTGTGGAAAAAACAATCTCCTGAACTAGAAATTGAGGTACAAGTAAATGAAGACGATTAAGCTGTTGCCATGGAAGGAAAAATCCATCAGATGACTTGCCATCCAAGCATAGAGATCAGCACAGAGATTTGGGTGCTAGCAAGATGGATGTAGGTTGCCCATTGTTCATTTAGACGTACCACCAACATTGTTATGATACAAACCTACTTGAAAAACAGCCACAAATATTTTTAAAGACTTGGCATGGAACACAAATGATGTGGCAGTGTCAGGCTTGCCAAATGGACAACCCATCATGGCAGCAAAGAGATGTGCAACGCTACGCCTGAACAGGGACTTGAACCCTGGACCCTCAGATTAAAAGTCTGATGCTCTACCGACTGAGCTACCCAGGCTTCCAAAACAGTGGGCTGTGGAAAAAACAATTTCTTGAACTACAAATTGATGTGCAATCAAATGAAGACCATTAAGCTGTTGCCATTATCACGGTCTTCTGGACTAGAGTGCGGATCGGGCCGGATTTTTCTGTCGAGCCCGGCCCGCGTCCGACAGAGCAGTAACCGAACCCGACCCGAGCCCGACAGGCATTAAGATATTTATGTCCGAGCCCGACCCGAGCCCGACAGTTAAAATCGCATTTGATTCTCATACTAATGACACATGTACGTTTGTTTGTGTGGAAAGCCGCTTTTATTAAGCAATTGTAGGAAGGCATTCGAAATGTCAACAGATGAGCGCATCAATGCACAGCTGACTTTCCTTCGTTTACAATAGTTTTAAAATCTCCTGCGGCCAACTTCTTTTTAACATCTTCCATCGTTGCTGCCACATGGAGCTTAATACGCACGCCTTTTCGTTGTCACAGCACACAGGAAGACGGATGTTAGGGTAATATTTGACATTTATTTTGAGCTGTTTTAAATTCAAAATGTTCAATGCCTTATCGCGCTGATGTGACCGAGCCCGACCCGAACCCGAGCATCCTTTCTAAAAATCTGTCCGAACCCGGCCCGACCCATCGGGTCCCGTCGGTCCTGGTCCCGCCGGGTCCCGTCGGGCTCGGGTCGGGTATCCATCCTCTATTCTGGACAGCAGGAGGGTAGACCACGATTTGCACATTGCCTGAGAACACCAAAAGTTATTGCACAAATTGGTTGAAAATTGGCTAAATTGGCCAAACGGTTAAAAAGCTCAAAGTCACAAATCATCATGGCCCCTAGCAGACTGTGAACATCTTGCAAACCTGCATGACCGATGACAATAGCGAGCACTTCATACATATCCACAATCAAGCTGTTGTCTTACCAGGGACTTGAGCTGGGGTATTAATTTTCGCTCAAAATGTTGATAGCCAAATGCAATTTTACAGATCCAGACGAGTAAACTTTACTGCTGGTGGGTACAATAAAACAACTCTCCCTCTTGTTCCGCTTCTATACTGTTACTGTCCTCATGCGGAAGCACTATACGTAGTTTGAGCAAAAGCCCTCGTGACAGGAAAAAAAAATCCACCAGATGACATTCCATCCAAGCAGGGAGATCAGCACAGAGATTTGGGTGCTAGCAAGATGGATGTAGGTTGCCCATTGTTCATTTAGACGTACCACCAACATTGAGATACCCATGCTTCAAAACAGAGGTTTGTGGAAAAAACAATTTCTTGAACTACAAATTGAGGTACAAGTAAATGAAGACAATTAAGCTGTTGCCATGGAAGGAAAAATCCATCAGATGACTTGCCATCCAAGCATAGAGATCAGCACAGAGATTTGGGTGCTAGCAAGATGGATGTAGGTTGCCCATTGTTCATTTAGACGTACCACCAACATTGAGCTACCCATGCTTCAAAAACAGAGGTTTGTGGAAAAAACAATCTCCTGAACTACAAATTGAGGTACAAGTAAATGAAGACGATTAAGCTGTTGCCATGGAAGGAAAAATCCATCAGATGACTTGCCATCCAAGCATAGAGATCAGCACAGAGATTTGGGTGCTAGCAAGATGGATGTAGGTTGCCCATTGTTCATTTAGACGTACCACCAACATTGTTATGATACAAACCTACTTGAAAAACAGCCACAAAGGTTTTTAAAGACTTGGCATGGAACACAAATGATGTGGCAGTGTCAGGCTTGCCAAATGGACAACCCATCATGGCAGCAAAGAAAGATGTGCAACATACGCCTGAACAGGGACTTGAACCCTGGACCCTCAGATTAAAAGTCTGATGCTCTACCGACTGAGCTACCCAGGCTTCCAAAACAGTGGGCTGTGGAAAAAACAATTTCTTGAACTACAAATTGATGTGCAATCAAATGAAGACCATTAAGCTGTTGCCATTATCACGGTCTTCTGGACTAGAGTGCGGATCGGGCCGGATTTTTTCTGTCCGAGCCCGGCCCGTCCCGACAGAGCAGTAACCAACCCGACCCGAGCCCACAGGCATTAAGATATTTTTATGTCTTGGCCCGGACCACGAACAGTTAAAATCGCATTTGATTCTCATACTAATGACATGGCATGCGTTTGTTTGTGTGGAAAGCCGCTTTTATTAAGCAATTGTAGGAAGGCATTCGGAAATGTCAACAGATGAGCGCATCAATGCACAGCTGACTTTCCTTCGTTTACAATAGTTTTAAAAAAAACTTCTTTTTAACATCTTCCATCGTTGCGCACCACATGGAGCTTAATACGCACGTCTTTCGTTGTCACAGCACACAAAGACGGATGTTAGGGGTAATATTTGACATTTATTTTGAGCTGTTTTAAATTCAAAATGTTCAATGCCTTATCGCTGATGTGCTTTTATCCATCTGTTTACCGAGCCAAGTCCGAACCCGAGCAGCCTTTCTAAAAAATCTGTCCGAACCCGGCCCGACCCATCGGGTTTTTGGAAGTCGGGTCCCGTCGGGCTCGGGTCGGGTATCCATCCTCTATTCTGGGCAGCAGGAGGGTAGACCACCTGATTTTACACATTGCCTGAGAACACCAAAAGTTATTGCAAAAATCAAATTTCCATTGAAAATTTGGCTAAATTGGCCAAACCCATTGTTAAAAAGATGTCCACCAAAGTGCACAAATCATCAGATGGCCCAATGCAAACCAGACTGTGAACATTCTTGCAAACCTGTTTTGAACAATAATCCAAGAGCACTTCAACATATCCAACAATCAAGCTGTTGAATCTTACAAGGGACTTGCCTTAATTTTCTCAAAATGTTGATGCCAAATGCAATTTTACAATCCCTGTTTTACAGAAAAAATCCATCAGATGACTTCCATCCAAGCATCAATCAGCACAGAGATTTGGGTGCTACAAGATGGATGTAGGTTGCCCATTGTTCATTTAGACGTACCATTTCATTGAGATACCCATGCTTCCAAAACAGGGTTTGTGGAAAAAACTTTCTTGAACTACAAATTGAGGTGGAACACAAATGAGCAAAAGGTTGCCATGAAGGAAAAATCCAAGATGACATTCCATCCAAGCAGGGAATCAGCACAGAGATTTGGGTGCTAGCAAGATGGAAAATTTTGCCCATTGTTCATTTAGACGTTACCATCCAACATTGAGATACTCATACTATATGCCAGAGGTTTGTGGAAAAAGCCCTGGTGAACTTTCCCATCTGGGTACAAGTGGGGCATTGTAAATTGCCAATGAAACATTTAGCAGACCCCGTTCAGCCAGCAGAAAATGGAAAAATCCATCCAAAACTTTGCCATCCAAGCATAGGGTCACATAGAATTTGGGTGAACTAGCAAGATGGATGTAGGTTGTACATTGTTCATTTAGAACGTAAAACATTGTAATGTAAATGAAATAAAACCACTGGAAGGAAAATCCACCAGAATGACAATGCCAAAAAGCAGAGGTTTGGTCAGGAAAAATTTGGGTGCTAGCAAGATGGATGTAGGTTGTTGCCCATGGTTCAAAAAAGACGCACCACCATCAGATTGAGACCCATGCTTCATAGAGGAAACAGAGGTTTGGGTGCTAAACAAGTCTTTGCCTACAAATTGAGGAACAAGTAAATGAAGACAATTAAGTTGTTGCCATGGAAGGAAAAATCCATCAGATGAAAAACCAGTCCAAAAATGGATCAGCAAATTTGGGTGTCCCAACTATGGGGCCATGAACTTCAGAGATTTGGACAGTAACATTGCACCAACATGGATGTATGTTTGCCCATGGTTTTGTTTGTACCTGAGGAGGTTTGAACAAAATCAATCTTCCCCCTGAACTACAAATTGAGCCTGGTAAATGAAGAGGACCAAGTGCCATGGAAGGAAAAATCCATCAGATGACATTCCCATCAAGCATAGAGATCAGCACAGAGATTTGGGTGCTAACAAGATGGATGTAGGTTGCCCATTGTTCATTTAGACCTACCACCAACATTGTTGATACAAACCTACTGAAAAACAAATCCCAGCTGACAAATTTTTTTTTTTTTTTAGATCAAAATGAAAATGCGGCAGTTTGGGTTTTGAACTTGCCAAATGGTGCAATCATGTCAAATGAAGATGGGCAAATCCCAAATGTTGCCATTACCGGTCTTTTGAAGACCTGGACAAAAACAGTGTGAAAAAAACAATCTCTCCTACTGAACAGGGACTTGTTAACCAGTCCACCACAGATTATGTCCCATTGTCAGTCCACCAAATTGTGAGCAACCCACCCAGGCTTCAAACAGTGGGGTGATGGTAAAAACAATTTGAACCAATCTGCACCTGCGGAATTGATTGCAACAAATTTGAAAGTCTGATGCTGTTGCCATGAAAATCCAAATGACATTCCAAAGCATTTGGGATCAGCACAGGACACAATTTCTTGAACTACAAGATTTTGTGTGCAAATTGACTTTAGACTTTGCCAACATTGACCTTGATACTTGAAAACAGGCATTAAAATTCAACAGATCCTGACTTCCATTTATGGCATGAAGAGCAAGTTTTAAAAAAAACTGCAATTGACTCCATCCAAGCAAGATCCAATTTGTTTTCTAGTCTGTTCTCATCCGCAAGTCCCGGGCAACTGGTAGGAACAGGGAAAAACATTGTTCCCAAAAAAACATTTGAATTCCAATGACAGACCCTTTCCTTCGTTTCCAATAGTTTTTTTAAGCCTAGGGCCAACTTGCCATTTTAACAAAAATGAGCAGTCCCATGCACCAAAACAGAGCTTTTTGGAAGGAAAAAAAAGCTCCTCACAGCATCACATGGAATTCAGCAGATTTGGGTAATCTTTGACCCTTATTTGCAGCTGTTTTAAATTCCAAAATGTTCAATGCACAAATTGGTTGAACCAATTGACTAAAACCAGGCAAAACCAATTTCCAGATCTAAAATTGATTAAAAGTCACAAATCATCATGGCCCCTAGCCTTCTTTTTTTGAACATCTTGTGGATCCCTGAGTTCCCATTCTGGACAGCAGGAATTTGTAATACCCGACCAACATTGAGACACCAAAACCACAAATTGGTTGAAAATTTAGGCCAAATTGGCCAAACCCATTCAAAGTCACAAAGGTTTGTGGCCCCTGAACTACTGTGAAATAAATGAAAACCCCTGCCATGGACCGAGGAAAAATCCATCAGATGACACTTCATCCAAGCATATCCACAGAATTTGGGTGCTAGGTGGATGTAGGTTGCCCATTGTTCATTTAGGGTATTAATTTTCGCTCAAAACATTGATAGCCAAATGCAATTTTACGGATCCAGACAGAAACTTTACTGCTGGTGGGTACAAAAAATCAACTCTCCCTCTTGTTCTAGATATGTTACTGTCCTCAAGATGGATGGAAACTATAGACGTAGTTTGAACATTGAGCTGTTGAAAACATGAAAAAAAAAATGGAAGGAAAAATCCATGGAAGGAAAAATCCATGACATTCCATCCAAGCAGGAGATCAGCACAGAGATTTGGGTGCTAGCAAGATGGATGTAGGTTGCCCATTGTTCATTTAGACGTACCACCAACATTGAGCTACCCATGCTTCGAAAACAGAGGTTTGTGGAAAAAACAATCTCCTGAACTACAAATTGAGGTACAAGTAAATGAAGACGATTAAGCTGTTGCCATGGAAGGAAAAAATCCATCAGATGACTTGCCATCCAAGCATAGAGATCAGCACAGAGATTTGGGTGCTAGCAAGATGGATGTAGGTTGCCCATTGTTCATTTAGATGTACCACCAACATTGAGCTACCCATGCTTCAAAACAGAGGTTTGTGGAAAAACAATCTCTTGAACTACAAATTGAGGTACAAGTAAATGAAGACGATTAAGCTGTTGCCATGGAAGGAAAAATCCATCAGATGACTTGCCATCCAAGCATAGAGATCAGCACAGAGATTTGGGTGCTAGCAAGATGGATGTAGGTTGCCCATTGTTCATTTAGACGTACCACCAACATTGTTATGATACAAACCTACTTGAAAAACAGCCACAAATATTTTTAAAGACTTGGCATGGAACACAAATGATGTGGCAGTGTCAGGCTTGCCAAATGGACAACCCATCATGGCAGCAAAGAGATGTGCAACGCTACGCCTGAACAGGGACTTGAACCCTGGACCCTCAGATTAAAAGTCTGATGCTCTACCGACTGAGCTACCCAGGCTTCCAAAACAGTGGGCTGTGGAAAAAACAATTTCTTGAACTACAAATTGATGTGCAATCAAATGAAGACCATTAAGCTGTTGCCATTATCACGGTCTTCTGGACTAGAGTGCGGATCGGGCCGGATTTTTCTGTCGAGCCCGGCCCGCGTCCGACAGAGCAGTAACCGAACCCGACCCGAGCCCGACAGGCATTAAGATATTTATGTCCGAGCCCGACCCGAGCCCGACAGTTAAAATCGCATTTGATTCTCATACTAATGACACATGTACGTTTGTTTGTGGAAAGCCGCTTTTATTAAGCAATTGTAGGAAGGCATTCGGAAATGTCAACAGATGAGCGCATCAATGCACAGCTGACTTTCCTTCGTTTACAATAGTTTTAAAATCTCCTGCGGCCAACTTCTTTTTAACATCTTCCATCGTTGCGCTGCCACATGGAGCTTAATACGCACGTCTTTCGTTGTCACAGCACACAGGAAGACGGATGTTAGGGTAATATTTGACATTTATTTTGAGCTGTTTTAAATTCAAAATGTTCAATGCCTTATCGCGATGTGACCGAGCCCGACCCGAACCCGAGCAGCCTTTCTAAAAAAAATCCGAACCCGGCCCGACCCATCGGGTCCCGTCGGGTCCCGTCGGGCTCGGGTCGGGTATCCATCCTCTATTCTGGACAGCAGGAGGGTAGACCACGATTTGCACATTGCCTGAGAACACCAAAAGTTATTGCACAAATTGGTTGAAAATTGGCTAAATTGGCCAAACGGTTAAAAAGCTCAAAGTCACAAATCATCATGGCCCCTAGCAGACTGTGAACATCTTGCAAACCTGCATGACCGATGACAATAGCGAGCACTTCATACATATCCCACAATCAAGCTGTTGTCTTACCAGGGACTTGAGCTGGGGTATTAATTTTCGCTCAAAATGTTGATAGCCAAATGCAATTTTACAGATCCAGACGAGTAAACTTTACTGCTGGTGGGTACAATAAAACAACTCTCCCTCTTGTTCCGCTTCTATACTGTTACTGTCCTCATGCGGAAGCACTATACGTAGTTTGAGCAAAAGCCCTCGTGACAGGAAAAATCCACCAGATGACATTCCATCCAAGCAGGGAGATCAGCACAGAGATTTGGGTGCTAGCAAGATGGATGTAGGTTGCCCATTGTTCATTTAGACGTACCACCAACATTGAGAGATACCATGCTTCAAAACAGAGGTTTGTGGAAAAAACAATCTCCTGAACTACAAATTGAGGTACAAGTAAATGAAGACGATTAAGCTGTTGCCATGGAAGGAAAAATCCATCAGATGACTTGCCATCCAAGCATAGAGATCAGCACAGAGATTTGGGTGCTAGCAAGATGGATGTAGGTTGCCCATTGTTCATTTAGACGTACCACCAACATTGAGCTACCCATGACAGAGGTTTGTGGAAAAAACATCTCAACTACAAATTGAGGTACAAGTAAATGAAGAGATTAAGCTGTTGCCATGGAAGGAAAAATCCATCAGATGACTTGCCATCCAAGCATAGAGATCAGCACAGAGATTTGGGTGCTAGCAAGATGGATGTAGGTTGCCCATTGTTCATTTAGACGTACCACCAACATTGTTATGATACAAACCTACTTGAAAAACAGCCACAAATATTTTTAAAGACTTGGCATGGAACACAAATGATGTGGCAGTGTCAGGCTTGCCAAATGGACAACCCATCATGGCAGCAAAGAGATGTGCAACGCTACGCCTGAACAGGGACTTGAACCCTGGACCCTCAGATTAAAAGTCTGATGCTCTACCGACTGAGCTACCCAGGCTTCCAAAACAGTGGGCTGTGGAAAAAACAATTTCTTGAACTACAAATTGATGTGCAATCAAATGAAGACCATTAAGCTGTTGCCATGATCACGGTCTTCTGGACAGCAGGAGGGTAGACCACAGAGCAGGGTAGACCACAAGATTGCACATTGCCTGAGAACACCAAAAGTTATTGCACAAATTGGTTGAAAATTGGCTAAATTGGCCAAACGGTTAAAAAGCTCAAAGTCACAAATCATCATGGCCCCTAGCAGACTGTGAACATCTTGCAAACCTGCATGACCGATGACAATAGCGAGCACTTCATACATATCCCACAATCAACCTGTTGTCTTACCAGGGACTTGATCTGGGGTATTAATTTTCGCTCAGAATGTTGATAGCCAAATGCAATTTTACGGATCCAGACGAGTAAACTTTACTGCTGGTGGGTACAATAAAACAACTCTCCCTCTTGTTCCGCTTCTATACTGTTACTGTCCTCATGCGGAAGCACTATACGTAGTTTGAGCAAAAGCCCTCGTGACAGGAAAAAAATCACCAGATGACATTCCATCCAAGCAGGGAGATCAGCACAGAGATTTGGGTGCTAGCAAGATGGATGTAGGTTGCCCATTGTTCATTTAGATGTACCACCAACATTGAGATACCCATGCTTCGAAAACAGAGGTTTGTGGAAAAAACAATCTCCTGAACTAGAAATTGAGGTACAAGTAAATGAAGACAATTAAGCTGTTGCCATGGAAGGAAAAATCCATCAGATGACTTGCCATCCAAGCATAGAGATCAGCACAGAGATTTGGGTGCTAGCAAGATGGATGTGGTTGCCCATTGTTCAATTAAACGGTTAAAAAGCCAAAGTCACAAATCATCATGGCCCCTAGCAGACTGTGAACATCTTGCAAACCTGCATGACCGGACAATAAAAACTTCAGCACTTGTAGGTTTGTGGAAAAAATCCATCTTGAGATTTGGGTGCTAGCAAGATGGATGTAGGTTGCCCATTGTTCATTTAGACGTACCACCAACATTGAGCTACCCATGCTTCAAAAACAGAGGTTTGTGGAAAAAACATCTCTGAACTAAACCTGAGGTACAAGTAAATGAAGACGATTAAAAAAGGAAAAATCCATCAGATGACTTGCCATCCAAGCATAGAGATCAGCACAGAGATTTGGGTGCTAGCAAGATGGATGTAGGTTGCCCATTGTTCATTTAGACGTACCACCAACATTGTTAGATACCCATGCTTGAAAACAGAGCCAAAAAAACATCTCTTGAACTTTAAAATTGAGGTAAAACAAATGATGTGGAGTTCAGCTTTGCCAAATGGACAAATCCATCAGATGACTTGCCATCCAAGCATACCCTCAGGGGTGCTAAAAGATGGATGTAGGTTAAAAGTTCATTTAGATGCTCCACCAACTTGAGCTACCCAGGCTTCCAAAACAGTGGGCTGTGGAAAAAACAATTTCTTGAACTACAAATTGATGTGCAATCAAATGAAGACCATTAAGCTGTTGCCATTATCACGGTCTTCTGGACTAGAGTGCGGATCGGGCCATCTGTCCGAGCCCGGCCCGCGTCCGACACAGAGCAGTAACCGAACCCGACCCGAGCCCGACAGGCATTAAGATATTTATGTCCGAGCCCGACCAGCCCGACAGTTAAAATCGCATTTGATTCTCATACTAATGACACATGTACGTTTGTTTGTGTGGAAAGCCGCTTTTATTAAGCAATTGTAGGAAGGCATTCGGAAATGTCAACAGATGAGCGCATCAATGCACAGCTGACTTTCCTTCGTTTACAATAGTTTTAAAATCTCCTGCGGCCAACTTCTTTTTAACATTTTCCATCGTTGCGCTGCCATATGGAGCTTAATACGCATACGTCTTTCGTTGTCACAGCACACAGGAAGACGGATGTTAGGGTAATATTTGACATTTATTTTGAGCTGTTTTAAATTCAAAATGTTCAATGCCTTATCGCTGATGTGACCGAGCCCGACCGAACCCGAGCATCCTTTCTAAAAATCTGTCGAACCCGGCCCGACCATTCCCGTTGCCCCGTCGGGTCCCGCCATGGGTATCCATCCTCTATTCTGGACAGCAGGAGGGTAGACCACGATTTGCACATTGCCTGAGAACACCAAAAGTTATTGCACAAATTGGTTGAAAATTGGCTAAATTGGCCAAACGGTTAAAAAGCTCAAAGTCACAAATCATCATGGCCCCTAGCAGACTGTGAACATCTTGCAAACCTGCATGACCGATGACAATAGCGAGCACTTCATACATATCCCACAATCAAGCTGTTGTCTTACCAGGGACTTGAGCTGGGGTATTAATTTTCGCTCAAAATGTTGATAGCCAAATGCAATTTTACGGATCCAGACAGAGTAAACTTTACTGCTGGTGGGTACAATAAAACAACTCTCCCTCTTGTTCCGCTTCTATACTGTTACTGTCCTCATGCGGAAGCACTATCGTGAAGTTTGAGCAAAAGCCCTCGTGACAGGAAAAATCCACCAGATGACATTCCATCCAAGCAGGGAGATCAGCACAGAGATTTGGGTGCTAGCAAGATGGATGTAGGTTGCCCATTGTTCATTTAGACGTACCACCAACATTGAGATACCCATGCTTCAAAACAGAGGTTTGTGGAAAAAACAATTTCTTGAACTACAAATTGAGGTACAAGTAAATGAAGACATTAAGCTGTTGCCATGGAAGGAAAAATCCATCAGATGACTTGCCATCCAAGCATAGAGATCAGCACAGAGATTTGGGTGCTAGCAAGATGGATGTAGGTTGCCCATTGTTCATTTAGATGTACCACCAACATTGAGCTACCCATGCTTCAAAACAGAGGTTTGTGGAAAAAACAATCTCCTGAACTACAAATTGAGGTACAAGTAAATGAAGACGATTAAGCTGTTGCCATGGAAGGAAAAATCCATCAGATGACTTGCCATCCAAGCATAGAGATCAGCACAGAGATTTGGGTGCTAGCAAGATGGATGTAGGTTGCCCATTGTTCATTTAGACGTACCACCAACATTGTTATGATACAAACCTACTTGAAAAACAGCCACAAATATTTTTAAAGACTTGGCATGGAACACAAATGATGTGGCAGTGTCAGGCTTGCCAAATGGACAACCCATCATGGCAGCAAAGAGATGTGCAACGCTACGCCTGAACAGGGACTTGAACCCTGGACCCTCAGATTAAAAGTCTGATGCTCTACCGACTGAGCTACCCAGGCTTCCAAAACAGTGGGCTGTGGAAAAAACAATTTCTTGAACTACAAATTGATGTGCAATCAAATGAAGACCATTAAGCTGTTGCCATTATCACGGTCTTCTGGACTAGAGTGCGGATCGGGCCGGATTTTTTGTCATTGCCTGAGCCCGCCCGGCCCGCGTCAAGAGCAGTAACCGAACCCGACCCGAGCCCGACAGGCATTAAGATATTTTATGTCCGAGCCCGACCCGAGCCCGACCTGACAGTTAAAATCGCATTTGATTCTCATACTAATGACACATGTACGTTGTTTGTGTGGAAAGCCGCTTTTATTAAGCAATTGTAGGAAGGCATTCGGAAATGTCAACAGATGAGCGCATCAATGCACAGCTGACTTTCCTTCGTTTACAATAGTTTTAAAATCTCCTGCGGCCAACTTCTTTTTAACATCTTCCATCGTTGCGCTGCCACATGGAGCTTAATACGCACGTTTTTCGTTGTCACAGCACACAGGAAGACGGATGTTAGGGTAATATTTGACATTTATTTTGAGCTGTTTTAAATTCAAAATGTTCAATGCCTTATCGCTGATGTGACCGAGCCCGACCCGAACCCGAGCATCCTTTCTAAAAATCTGTCCAACCCGCCCGACCCATCACGGGTCCGTTGGGTCCCGTCGGGTCAAGATGGATGTGCTGGGCTCGGGTCGGGTATCCATCCTCTATTCTGGACAGCAGGAGGGTAGACCACGATTTGCACATTGCCTGAGAACACCAAAAGTTATTGCACAAATTGGTTGAAAATTGGCTAAATTGGCCAAACGGTTAAAAAGCTCAAAGTCACAAATCATCATGGCCCCTAGCAGACTGTGAACATCTTGCAAACCTGCATGACCGATGACAATAGCGAGCACTTCATACATATCCCACAATCAAGCTGTTGTCTTACCAGGGACTTGAGCTGGGGTATTAATTTTCGCTCAAAATGTTGATAGCCAAATGCAATTTTACAGGATCCAGACGAGTAAACTTTACTGCTGGTGGGTACAATAAAACAACTCTCCCTCTTGTTCCGCTTATACTGTTACTGTCCTCATGCGGAAGCACTATACGTAGTTTGAGCAAAAGCCCTCGTGACAGGAAAAATCCACCAGATGACATTCCATCCAAGCAGGGAGATCAGCACAGAGATTTGGGTGCTAGCAAGATGGATGTAGGTTGCCCATTGTTCATTTAGACGTACCACCAACATTGAGATACCCATGCTTCAAAACAGAGGTTTGTGGAAAAAACAATTTCTTGAACTACAAATTGAGGTACAAGTAAATGAAGACAATTAAGCTGTTGCCATGGAAGGAAAAATCCATCAGATGACTTGCCATCCAAGCATAGAGATCAGCACAGAGATTTGGGTGCTAGCAAGATGGATGTAGGTTGCCCATTGTTCATTTAGACGTACCACCAACATTGAGCTACCCATGCTTCAAAAACAGAGGTTTGTGGAAAAAACAATCTCCTGAAAGAAATTGGGTACAAATGAAATGAAGACATTGTCAGTTGCCATGGAAGGAAAAATCCATCATGGCAGCAAAGAGATGCCATCCAAGCCTGAACAGGGACTTGAACCCTGGACCCTCAGATTAAAGTCTGATGCTCTACCGACTGAGCTACCCAGGCTTCCAAAACAGTGGGCTGTGGAAAAAACAATTTCTTGAACTACAAATTGATGTGCAATCAAATGAAGACCATTAAGCTGTTGCCATTATCACGGTCTTCTGGACTAGATGCGGATCGGGCCGGATTTTCTGTCGAGGCCCGCGTCCGACAGAGCAGTAACCGAACCCGACCCGAGCCCGACAGGCATTAAGATATTTATGTCCGAGCCCGACCGAGCCCGACAGTTAAAAGATCGCATTTGATTCTCATACTAATGACACATGTACGTTTGTTTGTGTGGAAAGCCGCTTTTATTAAGCAATTGTAAAGGCATTCGGAAATGTCAACAGATGAGCGCATCAATGCACAGCTGACTTTCCTTCGTTTACAATAGTTTTAAAATCTCCTGGGCCAAGGAACATCTTCCATCGTTGCCTGCCACATGGAGCTTAATACCATCACAGCACACAGGAAGACGGATGTTAGGTAATATTTGACATTTATTTTGAGCTGTTTTAAATTCAAAATGTTCAATGCCTTATCGGATGTGACCGAGTTTGCATCCTTTCTAAAAATCTGTCGAACCCGAACCCGACAAATTCCCGTTGGTCCCGCAATCAAATCCCGGGGCTCGGGCCATGTATCCATCCTCTATTCTGGACAGCAGGAGGGTAGACCACGATTTGCACATTGCCTGAGAACACCAAAAGTTATTGCACAAATTGGTTGAAAATTGGCTAAATTGGCCAAACGGTTAAAAAGCTCAAAGTCACAAATCATCATGGCCCCTAGCAGACTGTGAACATCTTGCAAACCTGCATGACCGATGACAATAGCGAGCACTTCATACATATCCCACAATCAAGCTGTTGTCTTACCAGGGACTTGAGCTGGGGTATTAATTTTCGCCAAAATGTTGATAGCCAAATGCAATTTTACGGATCCAGACGAGTAAACTTTACTGCTGGTGGGTACAAAAAACAACTCTCCCTCTTGTTCCATAAAACTGTTACTGTCCTCAACTACAAAGCACTATACGTAGTTTGAGCAAAAGCCCTCGTGACAGGAAAAATCCACCAGATGACATTCCATCCAAGCAGGAGATCAGCACAGAGATTTGGGTGCTAGCAAGATGGATGTAGGTTGCCCATTGTTCATTTAGACGTACCACCAACATTGAGCTACCCATGCTTCGAAAACAGAGGTTTGTGGAAAAAACCATCTCTTGAACTACAAATTGAGGTACAAGTAAATGAAGACGATTAAGCTGTTGCCATGGAAGGAAAAATCCATCAGATGACTTGCCATCCAAGCATAGAGATCAGCACAGAGATTTGGGTGCTAGCAAGATGGATGTAGGTTGCCCATTGTTCATTTAGATGTACCACCAACATTGAGCTACCCATGCTTCAAAACAGAGGTTTGTGGAAAAAAACCATCTCTTGAACTACAAATTGAGGTACAAGTAAATGAAGACGATTAAGCTGTTGCCATGGAAGGAAAAATCCATCAGATGACTTGCCATCCAAGCATAGAGATCAGCACAGAGATTTGGGTGCTAGCAAGATGGATGTAGGTTGCCCATTGTTCATTTAGACGTACCACCAACATTGTTATGATACAAACCTACTTGAAAAACAGCCACAAATATTTTTAAAGACTTGGCATGGAACACAAATGATGTGGCAGTGTCAGGCTTGCCAAATGGACAACCCATCATGGCAGCAAAGAGATGTGCAACGCTACGCCTGAACAGGGACTTGAACCCTGGACCCTCAGATTAAAAGTCTGATGCTCTACCGACTGAGCTACCCAGGCTTCCAAAACAGTGGGCTGTGGTAAAAACAATTTCTTGAACTACAAATTGATGTGCAATCAAATGAAGACCATTAAGCTGTTGCCATTATCACGGTCTTCTGGACTAGAGTGCGGATCGGGCCGGATTTTTCTGTCCGAGCCCGGCCCGCGTCCGACAGAGCAGTAACCGAACCCGACCCGAGCCCGACAGGCATTAAGATATTTATGTCCGAGCCCGACCCGAGCCCGACAGTTAAAATCGCATTTGATTCTCATACTAATGACACATGTACGTTTGTTTGTGTGGAAAGCCGCTTTTATTAAGCAATTGTAGGAAGGCATTCGGAAATGTCAACAGATGAGCGCATCAATGCACAGCTGACTTTCCTTCGTTTACAATAGTTTTAAAATCTCCTGCGGCCAACTTCTTTTTTAACATCTTCCATCGTTGCGCTGCCACATGGAGCTTAATACGCACGTCTTTCGTTGTCACAGCACACAGGAAGACGGATGTTAGGGTAATATTTGACATTTATTTTGAGCTGTTTTAAATTCAAAATGTTCAATGCCTTATCGCTAAATGTGACCGAGCCCGACCCGAACCCGCATCCTTTCTAAAAATCTGTCCAACCCGGCCCGACCCATCGGGTCCCGTCGGGTCCC
>JAEKDQ010000751.1:0-10000 GCA_026937815.1 Etheostoma perlongum | reverse complement strand
TTACTATTGTTGGGAAGAATTGTGAATCTGCATTTGTTCAAAGATATGTCTGATGATGAACTCACTACCAGGTCAACCCCAAAGAGAAGCACTTATGAACACAATAATCATCAGTGTCTCCATTTGAGGTGATCTGAATGTGATTACAATCCCCTCTATCTTCAATTAGTCTGTAGCATTGTCATGTTCAACTGCCCCAACAAGTAGCACTTACTAAATTAAACAGTCAAGTCAATGCTAAATATATTTATCCAGAGACACAATCTAGAATGAATTCTAACACATGTTAGCATTCTCCAACTAGTAACACAACATAAAATAGCGGTTACAGTTAAATCTTTGGATAAAATCCTTGGATTCAGTCCTCAGAAAAACAACCCCACAGATTAGCACTAACTATGTGAGATGATCTGAATGTGTTTACAATGGCATCCATCTTCAGTTGGCTATTGCCATATTTTAAATTTTTTCTGCGAGACTGTGGCCTACCAATACCTCAAGCCTGTCCTACAGTGACTGTAGCTAAAGCTAATTAGTCCAATATAATCAGACAGCTCAATCTGGCAATGTTGGCATTAAAACATGCCAAACAAGCTACTAGACTATTGCCTTTCTAGTCACTGACTGATCACATTTACTTGATAGAAAATTGCTAATACAATGATTTTACGTGGCTTGTTGGTCTAGCGGTATGATTCTTGCTTTGGGTGCGAGAGGTCCTGGGTTCAACTCCTGAACGAGCCCTAAAGGTAGGAGCTGTTCCAACCCAAAGCTGTACTTTAAAGTCCAGTTTATTGTTAAATTAACCAAGATTAAGAGCCAGCATAATTGTAGTAGAGCAATTTGGCAATTTTTCATATCCTGCTTCAACTGCATGCAACAGAAAAAACTGGGAAAAAATATGAGGAACAAACGAGCAGGACATGACTCTCCTTGTTCATTGGTCTGGGTTTATGATTCTTGCTTAGGTTGCAATAGGTCCCGGATGAGACCACTTTGCATAGAAGTGGAGGCATGGATTGAATAATCTGGTTTATTTATTGAATGTAATGGAAAAGAGAGTGTCATCCGCGAGGCAAATTCATCACAATACTACTATCACTTCTTAGTGGCAAAATCAAGTCTGTTTTGGTGAGAATATTTTGTGTCAAATGTTTCCTGTTGTCAAATGATATCGGAAAGCTGAATCTGGCACGTTGGTGTAGGGGTATGATTCTCGCTAGAAAGATTATCTGAGTTGATTACAGTTACAAAATGTGCAAGGTCATTACAATTCTGCTGTCATGTTTGATAGAAAAATTCCAGTTCAAATGTTTGTAAAATGTTTTGTGTAAAAAGTAGTCTGTTGTAAAATATAATCAGAAAGTTGAATCTGGCAGTGTTGCCATAAAAACACCACATGCCAAACAAACTACTTGACCATTGGCTTTCGATTCACTGACAGATCGCAGCCGCATTTCCTTGATGGAAAATTTCTAGAACTCTGTGTTTCATGGCTCGTTGGTCTATGGGTATGATTCTCGCATTGGGTCCGATAGGTCCCGGATGAGACCACTTTGCATAGAAATGGAAGCATAGATTGAATAATCTGGTTAATTTATTGAGTGTGATTGAAAAGAGTGTCATCGGCGTAGCAAATTCATCACAATTTTACTGTCACTTTTTACTGACAAAATCAAGTCTGTGTTTTGGTAAAAATATTTTGTATCAAATGTTTCCTGTTGTTGGTAAGTGTTCGTTTTCTGTTGTAGATTACAAAATATCTAACTGTCAAATAACGTTATTCCGTAATACTGACCGAAATGTGTGAACAGATATGCAAGCCGAATTTCACTCTTCAAAGTTAAAGGGAGTTGGTGTCTAGCTAGTGCTAATTTTAGACTTTTAACGTTAGCTACCGTTTATTGACATATAGCTAGCGTTGGAGGCCACATTGACTGCTTTGGTTAACTCATTTGTTGCTCTTCGTTGCTGCAATTGCTCTTCGTTGCTGCAATGGTTATGCAATATTGTGACATTTTTTCAAAGAAAGTCCAGACGCTTTTGCTCTCATGACATTTACTTATGCCAATAATAACATAATAATGTCCTATTTATTTCATTACACCCACAGCAATGCTACAAAAGCATTTGTGTGTCTAAAACAGTTCTTCTACATGGAAAAATAAACATAATAAACATTATAACTCATATAAAGCACATACTATTTACATTTCTTCAAAAAAGGCCCAAATATATAATATATCATGCAAATATATGCCAAATCTCAAACCAATGAGGCCATTTCCGCTATAAAACGGTAGATATCTATCTTGTTCCACTATAGCACCTTTGATTGCATGCTAGACATGTTGACAGGAAGTGTAGGACGTGTAGGAAGTGCTGGGAGGGCTGGAATCTTTCAGCCTCCATACTCTTTGGCTGATGTCTCCCATATATGGGCATACTGGGGCCTGTACTTCCTGTAAACACAGACGAGAGAGGGAGCAGCGCGGTAGCGGCAGAATCGAGCGAAAACGCGATGAATTATGGACATAAAGTGGATTAATCTGGGATTTAAAGGTATGGATTTAAAGCCCAACAACCCCTAAAGAGGCTGAAAGTTCCAGGCTGGATAGAAAATCACCTGTAGAGGCTAAAAGGACACGGAAAAGACCGCCGTAAAGGCTAATTCGTCAGGATTCCGGAGCAACTTTTGGTGAGTGACTGCGTTGTATTGTTTAAAAGTTATTAGACTATGAATCAGAGGTGCTTTTTTTACGCGTGGGCGAGTGTCTCGGTCACACAGGGTTAAGTTGTAAAGCAGCTTGTGGCAACATCCTAGTGATGGTAAACTGCACCTTCCATCGGAAACTGAAAAGCAGAAGGAGAAGTGAAGGTGCCGAGGATTAAGGAAGTCCTGTCTATCACAGATTTGGTTAGTTGAAATGCATATAATGTACTTAGCTGCTTATTTAAACACCTTTTTTTAATGGCCTACTTGTATAGTGCTTTTATCCAAATACTATGTGTTTTGCATTTGGTTCAGCCACACACCAATGGCTATGAAAAACATGCAAGACAGCTACAAACTTGCTTCTTTCATGCATGTGTTACATGCATGAAGTACTGCACACCCATGTTCAGTGTATTCACACTTTACAGCTTCAAGTTTACATCACATTAATATTAATTCAATATTGGATCAGACTTTAAATCCAAATTAGTTGGCATATCACAAATCCAGTAGGCCTGCCAGTTAAAACTGGATTTTCACTTAGCTTGGAGAAAATTCCCACTTTTAGCAGATGAGTGTGAAAACAGCCTTTTATGTCTCAAACTACACTTTGTGTGAGATTCACTGTGTAGAATAAGTGATCCCCACTGGGGAAGTTCACATTTCGCAGCTATGTTTCGTGAGCTGTGGTAATATGTGAACGTCCCCTATGAGGATCAATAAAGCTCATTCTATTTTACATTATACAGCACAGTGAAGCTCAAACATCCAACAAGAGGAATGAGAAGAAAAAACATTTGAGTAGAGGGGCTTTAAGTAAAAGATGTTCAAATCATAATGTATTTCAATAAAAAAAAAGTCAACCAGGTTTGTCTCATGTGTATGTTAATGGGGGGTAAAATGAAAAATGAATTTATATTTATTTTCCAATAATTATGCACATTTGAGTTGGACAAATTTAAATCAATTTCATTTAGTTAATGTAATTATTTCATTTCAGCTGAATTTGATAAAAATGTGTTAGGCTAGCTCAATGACATACAATTGTATTCTATTTATTTAGGCTCACTCATTTATATTCTGTTGTATCCATTTGATATTAATTAATCAGGCTAACTGATAAACATTCTGCCCACAATTTAATTGAGTTCATCCAATTAGTTATTTTTTGAGTGTACTTTCTTATATAAACAACATTGCATATAACAAGAGACATAACACTCAAACAGTATGTATGATAAAATAAATACATGGACATTCTCTCTATCCACATAACCCTTACATCATGAATCACGGGATTGTAAGTGCATTACTGTAGAATTAACTAACAGTTTAACCTTTTACCATTGTCACTACCTGGCTCTTGGACCGTGACAAATATGGAGACGCACCACGTGTCACAGTATTACAAAAGTAATTTATTAACATAAACTAAAAACAAAACATAAGACACAAAACAAAAAACGCCGGCCGTCACATTGGGGTTGGGGGACGCCTCCAGCTGACAGGGCCTCCCAAACAAGACTCCTCTCAGGTTTTATAATCGGCACACACTGGGGCCCTCAGGTGTCCACGATTAACCTAATTAGGAAAGCACAGAAGAGTTACACAAGGGCCGCAACACCCCCCCCTTAAGATGGGGTCCCCCAAAATACCCAGACTATCCAACCCATCAACACCACAAGCTACAAAAACAACAAAACGTTTGCCCTGTATGTTATACCAACTCCGTCCCCGCACCCCACCACAGCAACCAGGCACCTGCAATGGAAGCACATTAAGAGGACAGGAGCAGAGACATCACAGACAAAACTAAACTGGGTAACATTTGATTTTAATCAACAGGGGCACGGGACAAAGCATCCGCCATTACGTTGTCACTGCCCCTAATATGCCGGATATCTAAACTGTGGGCTTGTAAAAACAAAGACCACCGCACAAGACGCTGATTTGCACACCGCAATGAACTAAGAAACGTCAGGGGGTTGTGATCAGTGTACACCACCACCGGACCACTCCCACAGCTGACGTAAACTTCAAAGTGTCAAAGTGCCCAGATGAGGGCGGTTCCTTTTTACCTGGCACAGTCAAATCTATTCTCATTGGTCCGCCGTCGTCATGACAGCATGCCGAGGGCATCTTCGCAGCCCAATGAGAATAAACAAGCCGCTAAACTCTGCCCCTTTGGGGGTCGCTTTTTAGTTGCACTCTGCCCCATTTGGGGTTTGCTTTTATGGTTGCAGTGCAAAAGGTTTTTTGCAGTTGTTTAAATGTGAAACTCTAACATCAACAGGTTAATTAGCATTGGTATTGTCTTAACCCTTGTTCGAGTGAGACTAGACCCCAGGGGACAGGAGGCAGAAGGCTACCTTTGTTGCGGTCATGAAGGCTGGGTCAGGAAACTCCTCCCTTAGAGATAGAACGCCTTGCATATGTTAAATGCCAGACTTGACCAGATCAATTCTTTACAGTCAGAGAAATAGAGGGGGAAGGTGGGGAACAAATGTCCATCTTGACTTCTTCATAGACAAAATGCATATTAATCCCATCATGGCTGCATCACACATTGTTTATACCTTTTTTATAACTCAACAGTATAGAAAGAAGGAGAAAGGGAAGAAAAGAAAGACAAACCATGTAAATGTGTGTAGGTATGTAGGTATGCATCTGTGTCTATGATGTGTAAATAAGTGAAGCAGAAGATTTTGTATTTACTAAAAGATAAAAGTAGAGAAAGAGGGTAGGACCTGATAAGTTGTTTATGAACTTCTTCCTACTCATTTTTGAACATGGGAATTTTTTTGTTTGAATGACTCAATTTTGGAAGATTGTGCTGAGAAGTAGATGGCCTTATTTTGCCAGAGTCATGACAGTACCTCCCCTCCGACGAATGCCATCGGGCGGACAGCCAGGAGCACCAGGATGGAGCCTATAGAAGTCCTGGAGTAGGTCCGCGTCTAGGATCTGATGCCAAGTTATCCAGCACCTCTCCTCAAGACCGTCACCCTCCCGGTCCACGAGGTACTGGAAGCCCCGCCCATGACGTCTAGAGTCCATGATGCGGAGAACTGTGTAGACCATGAAATGGGAACATTTTTTCTTTTTCTTCTCTAAGAAATTTCTTAATTTCGCAAGACCTTGTCACACTGTTACTGCATTACCTCTGTGAAAACTGTCTTCCCACTGGTTATTCTCTGCAGGGAATAACCAAATCTCAAATCTCACCAAATTCTAAACTTCGACAACCTTCTCTATTCTGTCAGGGCTTAACTCTGTCTAACCCCCACCTCTTTTTTTGTCTCTTATTATGTCTCGGCGCCAGCCTTGGCCAGAAGTATTATGCTTTTGGGTCGTCCGTCCATCTCTACATACGTACGCACTTCCCATTCTTGTGAACGTGATAACACAGGAGGGAGGAAGGAATTTCTTCAAATTTTGCAAAACCTTTCACTTAAACTTGCAGATCAATTGATGAGATTTTGGAGGTCAAAGGTTTAAGGTGACTGTATCCTCATGTCTGTCCATCTGCTTCTTGTGAATGCAATATCTCTGAACGCCTAGAGGGAATCACTTTAAATATGGCATACACAACCACTTAGAGTCATGGCTGAAATGATTTAGATTTTGCATTTTCAGAAGAGCACCTTGTTTTCTTTTAGCTAATACTTGATTTGCTTTTTATTAAAAAATAAAGAAGCCTTAATGGTTAATTCTTTACAGTATTAATGTCAAGGGTAGTTGTAACTTAAACATTCTACATATTATTATTTTTCAGCACAACTGGAAACCTACGAAGTAGAAGCTGAGGCAGCTATTCAAAAACTTGAAGATGTTCAATTGCCCCTGAACGGACCCAAACAACTAAAAACCAGCCTGACGCTGGGCAACCAGCCTGCCAACCAGACGTCCGCCAACCAGACGCTGGGCGACCAGCCCACCAACAAGTTGTCCGCCAACCAGACGCTGGGCGACCAGCCGGCCAACCAGACGTCCGCCAACCAGACGCTGGCAACCAGCCGGCCAACCAGACGTCCGCCAACCAGACGCTGGGCGACCAGCCGGCCAGCCAGACGTCGGCAAACCAGACGTCTGTTCCCTTCGCCAACCTGACGTCCGTTCCCTTGTCAACCTGATGCTGCTTTGACATGTTTCTGAATGTACCTACTTATGTCTGTGCTGATATTAAACTAAACTGATTTTACCGTACTTCTCTAATAAAATTTGAATGATTTCATCTGCCAGAAAGCACAATGGTTTCCCTTTGCCATTACTTGATGCATTCCTCCAAACTAAAACAATTGCACGAAAAGGGATCACTTTGGAATCAACACTGTTGCTGTTAAGATTAAATACAACAGTCAGCATGGCAAGTACCCACTAGTAGGCTTGAGTCTATCAGTTTAAAACTTGTTGTCCTTTTGTCTTAGGGTCAAATTTGGCTTATGTTAAGTTTCTTTATCAGAAATGAGTTTCTATTAACCAAAAATAGCATGGGTGGTGTAATGGGAAAATTACATAGACAATGATTTTCTTTCAGTAATTGTTCATTTATTATGTGAGTATTAATTATAAGTAAATCATTCAAATAGGCCTCTGAAACATGTGTCATTCCTAAAGATATCTCCTAAAGAAAGTCCTTCAGTGTTGAAGACAACTGAGCATGTTATGACTGCAATTCTCCACTGTAAAGCAAATGGTAACAAAACACAGGCGCCTCCAGGGATATGCAAAGGTCAGCTTGCCCGAACCTAAGGTTGGAGTCTGAACCAATCTATAGACGAGATGAATCTCTGACTTCTAAGATCGAATGACAACTACAGTCATTTTTTGACGCACTAGACAGATGTATAGGGACAGCTCTGGCTCCTACAAGTCTGAAGAAGAAGATGAAGTTTTGTTTAAGATTAGAGTGTTTTCCAAACATGGTCTGGTTTCTGCTGGGGGGCGGCAAACGGGATATAAGGAACTGTCATATGTAACGCGAGGCACAGAACTGTTGTTGCTTTGTAACTCTGTTACATCATGTCATTGTGGTCCAATGGGGCACCACCCATTGGACCACATGACTACCCACTAGTAGGCTTGAGTATCAGTATAAAACTTGTTTCCTTTTGTCTTTTTTTATAAATGGTTATCAACCCAAAGGAGCAAATAAGTATTTAAAAAAAGAAGTCACTTGGCTCATGTGCTTAGAGTCAAAATTCTGGTGTTAATGCCTTTGTATTGAATTTGGTGTATTTAATTTCAGATAACAAGCAGAAATTGCTGAAAAATACCCTAACCTCTCAACAAAGTAAAGGACATCTTCTAATACTTTTTTGCCATGGGATAGCCTTCTCTGCTAAGGTGGCATTTATCTTGCTGAAGATGATGTCTGCTGTCCCACACCTTGTTCCGCTAGTAGTACACATCCCCAGGAAGCGGTGAACAACCTTATCATTGATAAACATCCGGACAGTCAGGGGGTTCATCTTCTCTACTCCTGAAATGACAGCATGTAAGCATATAAAGCCTCCCATATTCTTATATACATGTTTTAAAAATATATCATGCTTGATTATTGTGGATTATTGTGGGGAGGCAGTTGCTCAACCCGTAGGGAGTTGGGTTGGGAACCGGAGGGTCACTGGTTCAAGTCCCCATATGGACCAAAAAGTACGGAGTGTGGATTGGTGGCTGGTGGCTGGTGGCTGGTGGCCCCCCAAACCGCTCAGGGCGCTAGTTCAGCTGGCAGCCCCCCACTCACTGTGACATCTCTCCATTAGTGCATGTGTGTGTATTTCAGGCCTGTTACTAACAAAGTGTGTGAGAGTGTAAATTGTAATTTCCCCACTGGGGATTAATAAACAAATTAAAATAATCATGTTCAATAGTTTGGGAAATACCTGTGTCATTAGATCCATCTGTGATGAGGGTGTATGGCCCTTCCCTCATTTGTACCACCAACTCGTTCATGAAATGTGGTGCCAGTGCTTTGTTAACTTTACATGAACTCTTTGTTCTTGCACACTTGTACTCCTGGGCTGTTTTGGAATCCTTGAAACACTCCTTTAGAAGAGGCCCCAGGTGGTCAGTCAACGCAAGCGGCACGTTGTGCTGAACTAATGTTGCTGTCATTTTGACCTCAGCCCTTCTGGTCTGGAAGAAAAAAGTGGCCAATTAAGACGGACATAAAACTAAGAAAACCTGACTGTGAAATACAACACAGAAATACAAAAACATAAACAAGACGGTAAATTAGTCAAAACTATCAACTACGACAGTACAGTATATTCCACAAAACTCTTGAACCTTGACAGGACCATGACACATAGCATACCTTAGCCTCTTGGTCTGACATTCCCCCAACAGAGGGAGGGGAAATTGAAAATCTGTCAAGTGAAGTGGTGGATTCAATGGCCCGTTGTTTTTCCTGGTGGCCCTTGCTCTTAACATGTCGCACAATATCTGAAACACCCTGGTGGAAACATGTGTTTTCCACACGACATACAGCACACCTGTAATGTGTGCTGAGGCTACCTTTATGGATGAATGGCCATTTTGTGGTCCACTCATTTTTGAACGTACATCTGTATGTTGCAGCTCCACACAAGGCTCTAATCTTCAACCTCTGCTCGGGCTGCTGCTGCTGTTGGTGGTTTTCTGCCTGTTGTTCTGTCTGTCCTTGTTCTGAATCAGAATCGGCAACATGCAAATCTATTTGTTGCAGTTCTATCGGTCGCTGTTCTGTCTGTTCTGTCTGTTGCTGTTCTGTCTTCTGCTGTTCTGTCTGTCCTGTCTGTTGCTGTTCTGTCTGTCCGGTGTGTTCTGACTGTTGCTCTTCTGTCTGTTGTGTGGCTCTTTTTTGTTGTGGCTGATCTTTCAGTAAATAAAACAAAATGTCTTTACTCCTCTTTTCTCCTGGCCTTGCCTTACTGCGGGGCATACTTGAAACCTTCAGAAATTTAAATGATGATCATGTTAGTTTAACACATTTACACTAGCAAGAACCTGTCAATACAGAACGAAATATTCTGTAGCCTATTTTGCCTTTAATACTGCCGACATTGTCTTTGCAGGCAGTGTGCTCTAACCTGGGAGCCGAAATAAGAACGGACAGGCCACACAGCTGACAAACGCCACGCAGAGCCAGTGTGTGACCGGTCTAACGTTACACATCACGGATAAAATTGTTTTGTAAGTCGTTATATTGTTTTGGGGACAATGACATGGCTGGATAGCTAACTTGTCTTGATGTTAAACATACATAACTACTGTCAAATTATTTTACTGATGGACAACTGT
>JAEKDQ010000750.1:0-22255 GCA_026937815.1 Etheostoma perlongum | reverse complement strand
CAAACCTCATGTTCTTTTTAAAACCATTAACTCTGTTCTTAATACTCCCCAATCCGTCTACCATGTAGAATCCTCTGAGGCCTGTGAAAAATTTCTCCATTTTTTTGTGGATAAGATTGCCTCAATTAGAACAAATATCGCACTTCCTGCTTTTGACCCCTCCATTTCCATTGAGTGTGCAGCGGTTTTTAACCGATTTCAGTCTGTATCCATCTCTACTCTCAAAAATATTGTTACACATTTGAAACCCTCAGTTTGTCCCACTGATATTGTCCATGTCGCCTTTTTTTAAAGAGGTGTGGGACACTATTGGACCAAACATCCAAGAAATTATAAATAGCCGCCTTACTTCAGGTTCTGTACCAGACTTTTTTAAACAAGCAGTGGTGCAGCCACTCATCAAAAAACCAAATTTGGACACATCTGCACTTTCAAACTTGTATATAGGTGTTAGCCAGGCCTCCCTCTCTCGACTACAACTGGTTCAAAATGCTGCCGCTCGTCTCCTTACTGGGACTCGTAAGCGAGATCACCTCACCCCTGTCCTTGCCTCGCTTCACTGGCTCCCAGTTCATTTTAGGATTTATTTTAAGATTTTATTGTTTGTTTTTAAAGCCCTTCATGGACTGGCTCCAGTCTATATCACTGAGCTGTTGAGGCCACATGCTCCTTCAAGGTCACTAAGGTCTGCAAACCAGTCTCTCCTCGTTGTCCCTAAATCGCGACTCAAGAGTAGAGGTGATCGGGCTTTCTCAGTTGCAGCCCCGAGACTGTGGAATAAATTGCCTCTTCATGTCAGACTGGCCCCTAGCCTTCCGGTTTTTAAATCACGACTAAAAACACATTTTTATTCCTTGGCTTTTAATCCGGCATGAGAACTGTATGTTGTATTTGTCTGATGTTTTATTCTGTCTATTTATTGTTTCATGTCAATGTCCAGCACTTTGGTCAACCTGGTTGTTTTAAATGTGCTTTAGAAATAAAGTTTGATTGATTGATTGATTGAATTAAGAGTGCTGAGAGCCACGATGGCATGTTCACCCCCCGAATGCCCCAGAAGTAAGCAATAGTAATAGTTCATTTTCTTTTGCTATATATTGTACAACATTAAACTTTTACCAGACTTTTGTACAACTAAGCCAAGGTAATAATGCATTTTCAAATAGTGTGTAATTAAGAGTGCTGTTCATTTATCCTTTTTCTCTATAGCTTAAAATATTTGCTGGGCTGGTCTGCGGTGGAAGAGACTTCTCCCTTTCTTTTACCAGTCCCTACAAGGAAGAGCTGTCCCGGACGTCCTCCTTATTCACTGAGATTCGCATCATGGATGTGCAGCCGACAAATCTGCGCGGCAACTGTGTGATGCCATCATGTCAATATGGACCAAACTCCCTGAGGAATGCTTCCAGCACCTTGTTGAATCTATGCCACGAAGAATTGAGGCAGTTCTGAAGGCAAAAGGGGGTCCAACCCGTTACTAGCATGGGGTACCTAATAAAGTGGCCGGTGAGTGTATATATATATATATATATATAGCCTATATATCTATAGTGTCCATCCAAATTTGATGTTTAAGTCTCTTCACTTAAGCTATTTTGTAATTAATACATTTATTTTAATGTATTCTATTGATTGGATGAACTATAAATTGCCTGAAGATGATTATTTTGTATTTTTGTCTGTCTGATTAATGCTTGTGTTAAGAAATAAATCAGACGTTACTCAACAGTTACTCACTACTTGAGAAGTTTTTTCATCAAGGACTTTTTTACTCTTACTCAAGTAATTATTTGGATGAGTACTTTTACTTTTACTTGAGTCATATTATTGTGAAGTAACAGTACTTTTACTTGAGTACAATTTTTGGCTACTCTACCCACCTCTGGTCATGATATAGTTTTTCAGTCACCCAGCTTTTTTGTTTGTAAATAGAAATAATGTTGTTTAATATTGTAAAACAAATCTGAAAGCTTTCAGGGGATGTAGCTCAGTGGTAGAGCGCATGCTTCGCATGTATGAGGCCCTGGGTTCAATCCCTGGCATCTCAAACAAGTGTTATTGTTGTAGTGTGTGTTGTAGTATGTATTTGTGTTGCGAGGTGTGTAGTTGTGTTGTAGAGTGTGTGTATATTTTGTCAAAGGTAAGACTTGTTAGGGCCCGAGCGCCGACAGCGGCGAAGGCCCTATTGGAATTGAAGGAATTATTATTAGGGCCCGAGCACGAGTGGCTAGGGCACCACCGGTGTCCTAGCACGAAGTGCAAGGAACCTATTGTTTTTCTAGGCATTATTAGGGCCCGAGCACGAGTGGCTAGGGCACCACCGGTGTCCTAGCACGAAGTGCAAGGAACCTATTGTTTTTCTAGGGATTATTAGGGCCCGAGCACGAGTGGCTAGGGCACCACCGGTGTCCTAGCACGAAGTGCAAGGAACCTATTGTTTTTCTAGGGATTATTATTAGGGCCCGAGCACGAGTGGCTAGGGCACCACCGGTGTCCTAGCACGAAGTGCAAGGAACCTATTGTTTTTCTAGGGATTATGGGGCCCGAGCACGGTGGCTAGGGCACCACCGGTGTCCTAGCACGAAGTGCAAGGAACCTATTTTTTTTGTAGGGATTATTAGGGGCCGAGCACGAGTGGCTAGGGCACCACCGGTGTCCTAGCACGAAGTGCAAGGAACCTATTGTTTTTCTAGGGAATTATTAGGCCCGAGCACGAGTGGCTAGGGCACCACCGGTGTCCTAGCACGAAGTGCAAGGAACCTTGTTTTTTAGGGATTATTATTAGGGCCCGAGCACGAGTGGCTAGGGCACCACCGTGTCTCCTAGCACGAAGTGCAAGGAACCTATTGTTTTTCTAGGGATTATGGGGCCCCGAGCACGAGTGGCTAGGGCACCACCGGTGTCCTAGCACGAAAGTGCAAGGAACCTATTGTTTTTGTAGGGATTATTATTAGGGCCCGAGCACGAGTGGCTAGGGGCACCACCGGTGTCCTAGCACGAAGTGCAAGGAACCTATTGTTTTTCTAGGGATTATTATTATTAGGGCCCGAGTGGCTAGGGCACCACCGGTGTCCTAGCACGGCAAATGAACCTATTGTTTTCTAGGGATTATTATTAGGCCCGAGCACGAGTGAGTGGCTAGGGCACCACCCCTGTGTCCTAGCACGAAGTGCAAGGAACCTATTGTTTTTAGGGATTATTATTATTATTATTATTCCGCACCTTCACTGTCATTTTTGAGGACTTTCTCATGTGGTAAAATTCGCAAAAATTTGCACACATGTCACACCTATAAAAAATGACAGAATTCTGTAGTGATTGGGCTCGGGGGAATGACAGAGTCTCCATAGCGCCCCCTAATGTGGACCCCAGAAAAAAAAAAATTTCATAATTTATCATTCAAACTTTCAGGGATCATGCGTATCATCTGGAACTGTATCAGGCTATTTTTATAAAAAATCTAAAAAATTTATAATTTACGATATGGCGAATTTCGTGCAAAATGTCTCATATTTCAAAGACGTTTTTGAGGACCTTAGGATCCACGAAAACTCTCAAAATCTTGCAGCCATGTGCAGAATATGAAACTCTTTCATCTGAATACACATTTAGGCTTGAGAGTGGTACGGTTGCTCTATAGCGCCCCCTTAAGTGGATTTAGCACTTGGGCACATTTTTGGCGGCCTCAATATATACGAAAACTCACAAATTTTGGCGTCCACGTAAAAAGACCGGGGAGCTTTGGGAGTCTGTTCAGCCATTTGGCCCATACCTGTAGGCGGGCTCTATAGCGCCCCCTAATGTCTGGAAAGGCCTTAACTTGGACATAGTTACTCCAATCTTCACCAAATTTGATACACATATTGCTCTAACCATTGCGAACATATTTCCATTTACCTTCATTAGCTCCGCCCAACCAGAAGGCGGCCATTTTGAATTTATGAATTGTCATGTGTTTCACATTCTTTCCAACTCCTCCTAGGCCGTGACTGCAATCTTCTTGAATCTTTGCAGGTATTATCTACTGACACTCATGATGTAAAGTTATCCAAAGAATTTTGATAGTCCAAAAAATGTGCAAGTTATAGAGTACCAACTTCCTGTCCGGGTTCTTGAAAAGGAAGTTGCATATCTGGCCAAGATTTATTCCGATTACCACCAAACATGACACATTTGTTCCGCATAGTGGTGTGAGCATGCATGCCAAATTTCAAGTCAATAAGCCATTAGATGGCGCCGTTAGAATTTTTTTTATTTTTTTTTATATATTTTTTTCATCCTGTAGGCGGCTATTGAAACAGGAAGTTGTGTTGTGTATCTGGCCAAGATTTATTCCGATTGCCACCAAATAAAAGACCATTGTTCCGCATAGCAACATGACCATCCATGCCAAATCTTGAGTGAATCGGACATTATATGGGGCTGTTAGAATTTTTTTTTTTCATTACCCACATTGCAATAACATTAATCCCATCTGCATGAAATTTGGATTTTGAATAAAATGCTATAAATTAAACTGTATTTCTTTCACAACAAATGCCTATCTGACTAAATAGTTCGTTTATTAAATGGGGATAACATGTGGGAGAGCCTGTAATGACACTGTTTAACTGCACTACAGTCTGTGACTGTCAGTCATGTGACTCAGCTGGCAGCCACCCCCCCCTCCCTGTGTGACTGTCAGTCATGTGACTCAGCTAGCAGCTCCCCCCTGGCTCATATGCTCTACCTCAATATAGACGGTAGACAAACCTTCATGGGGTATTAAAACACACACAAACACACACACACACACACACACACTGTTATGAATTCCTCATGCTACAGAGACTGTTTAGTTAAAGTTACGTTAGTTACGGCTACGTTCATTACGCGTTAATTACGTAAGTTACGCCAGAAATTGTCCGACGTCTGTGTTATTTTTATTACGGCAGTCGCCTGTACTGAAGTCAGAGACGATGTAAATTGGTACTTACATCTAGCTATTGTAACAGCAGATTAACTCTGAGCCCTGAGGCCATTTTTACAGTTCATTTTCCGTCTGGATTTATTTTATATAAAAGCCAATAAAACATCAACCCTGTTGTCTACAGTGAAGATATGAACATCATTTTTTTCAGGACAAATTGGGTTAGTAGAATATTTTGGGTTGCAATGAGGTCACTTGAATGTTAAAAATGGTTGTAGGACCTTAAAGACAAATAAATAAATAAAACGGAACATGACTCTTCCAGATATGTATTGATATCACAGACATATAGGTAAAACCTAAGCCATTTTACTCTCTAAAACACTTCTCATATGTCTTGGGAGTCACACTGTGAAGAAATAATCATTATAAAATTTTACAGATGACAAAATACAGACATTTTTCAAAAAAAGTCCAGTTTTGCCCTCATGACATTTACCTATGCCAATAATAACATAATAATGTCATATTTATTGATTTACCCCACAACAATGCTACACAAGCATTTGTTGTCTAAAACAGCTTCTATATGCAAAAATAAACATAATAAACATTTCATATAAAGCACATACTATTTGCATTTCTTCAAAAAAGGCCCAAATATATAATATATAATGCAAATATATGCCATATCTCAAACCAATGAGGCCATTTCCGCTATAAAACGGTAGATATCTTTATCTTGTTCAACAAATGCTCTAGCACCTTTTTATTGCATGCTAGAGACGTTGACAGGAAGTGTTGGCAGAGTAGGAAGTGCTGGGAGGGCTAGCATCTTTCATTCCATACTCCCATATATGGGCATACTGGCAAACACAGAGTTACGGGCACATTTTTTGATGAATTATGGACATAAAGTGGATTAATCTGGGATTTAAAGATATGGATTTAAACCCAACAACCCACACAAAGAGGCTGGAAGTTCCAGGCTGGATAGAAAATCACCTGTAGAGGCTAAACGGACACGGAAAAGACCGCCGTAAAGGCTAATTCGTCAGGATTCCGGAGCAACTTTTGGTGAGTCACTGCGTTGTATTGTTTAAAAGTTATTAAACTATGAATCAGAGGTGCTTTTTTTTTTTGGTATTGTCTCGGTCACACAGGGTTAAGCTATCCCTAAGTTGTTTCTGTCTTAAATGTTATGCTAATATTAACCGTTTTTAGCCTGTAATGTGAAGCAGTTAGCTTATCTGTGTTTTGCTAGCTTGCTAATTTTCCACTGCATACCATAGATGTTGCTAGCTAGTGTGTGACTCTTTTGGTGCTTTGCAGGATAGGATATTCATTTTATTTGCACATTGTGATAGACATTTTCTTTCAGTATTTTACGTTTGATTAGATTAATACTATGCTATTCTACTAGATAATAAGAGGCATATCAGCTGTGACGTTAATGTACCTTCTTTTTGGATTTATTTCTGAAACTTCATTCAATCAAACCCAACACACACACACACACACACAGACTGACCGATATACACACACACACATAGACAGACGCACACACACTTAACAAAAACGTGTGAAATAAGTGAAAACATGTCTTAAATTCTAGTTTCTTCAGAGTACCCCCCCTTTTGCTTTTCTGATAGTGCTGCAAACCCTTGGTGTTCTCTCAATGAGCTTCATGAGTTATTATACACCCTTTTTTTGTTAAGTAAATAATTCTGCACATCATAGTTTTGATGAGTTCAGTGATAAACATTGAATCTTTTGGCCTGTACTCTACACACACACACACACAGACAGACACACACACACACAGAGAGACCCACTCTGATGAAGGAGAAAGTGGCTGTAACTACAGTGTACGTTGTCATCTGCAGAAATTTCAATCTGTACACCCTCACACACACACACACAGACAGAAGCACACACACACACACACACACACAGACAGCACACACACACACACAGAGACCCACTCTGATGAAGGAGAAAGTGGCTGTAACTAGGGGTGGGCGGATCGATCTAAATATCGATAGTATCGATGCCAACGCTGGTATTGGTATTTGATCGATACAACTGTAATTGAATCGATATTTTAATTTAGTTATCTCTCCTCTACGTTCACTATACTTTGCTTGTGTCTTCCACCTTCCTGAGCAAACGCCCCGCTTTCACATCTTGGAACATTGCTCCTCCTCCCCCCTCCTGCTCCTCTGCTGTGATTCGTTGTTGTGTCGTCACGTGACTCACTGACACAACGCGCAGAGGAGCAGCGAGACTGATAGCACATTGAATGAGAGATCAGGGTGGCCAAGAGCAAGAGAAGTGTTGTGTGGAGCTATTTTACGGCACTAAATGATAATACTGCAACTTGTGATACGTGTAAAAAGAGCATTCGATACTGTGGCAACACTACAAACCTATACAAACACTTAAAAACACATGACAAGGAAAATGCTGATCTACAAAAACGAAGAAATGAGGAGGGAAATCAATCCACTTCCAGACCCCGGCACAGAGACAGAGTTCGTTGGGAGAGTCATTTCAGAGAGGCAGAGAATACCCAGGTAGCTTGTAAGAGTAGGCTAATATTATGTTAGTCATGTCATATCGCGTCTTGTGCATTAGTTAGTGTGATTGCTCAAGAATAAGACATCGCGAAGCTGAGAGCAACCTGACAAATTTTAATTAATTTAGACCTGGGCTGTATTCACTTATCACGCGCCCCCTCTAACATTAAAATACACTTGTGCAACTTGTGTGCACTTTATTTCATTTGATTTTAAAACCAGAAAAAAGGGAGACATTTGTTATTCTTTAGGCTATTTATTTATTTATTTATTTTTTAAAAAGGCTGTAAAATTTGGTTTGTATTCATTCTACAGTGTCTAATAACTAATCATTTTTTGCACTTCAATACATTAATAAAAAAATATTGCCTAAAGAATTGATCATTCATTCACCTCAGAAATAATGAAATGCTCTCCCCTACACAAAAGTATTTTTTAAGTAAAAAGTATCGTATTGGTATCGGTATCGGCAATTTGGACCCTATATGTATTTGGTATCGGATCGATACCAAATTTTGCAGTATCGCCCACCACTAGCTGTAACTACAGTGTACGTTGTCGTATCTGCTTGAAATTTCCCACAATCACCAAGAGTCCAGGCCTGAGGACATCTAGAGGCCAATATGGACTTTTGGAGACAGCGCCACCAACTGGCAACAGGAAATCAGCCTAATATGACAAACATCATCCGATTTACATGAAACTTAGAATGTGTGGTCTACATGTGATACTGAGCTGGCCCCTATACTTTAACCACGCCCACTCACACAGGCCACGCCCCCGTCCGTAACATTTGAACCGTTTAAGCTACAGTCGTGTGTAAGATGTCAATGAACTCAGCAGAGAGTTCCTTCTTCATTGGTGATGCTTTGACCCGCCCCCTGGGATTTGGCCACGCCCCCTCCACAGATAATGAACTGTATGGCGTAGAGTCTTACAGCAGGGACTTCCATCTTCATTGGTGACAATTTGCAGTGTCTCAGTGCCGCGCAAATTCACTGCCGCAAAGATTGGCCTGCCAGTACCCCCGAACTGCAAGAGGCGGGGCCCTTCATCACTGCTGCAGCCAGTGGCCCCACCGCCAGTGCCCCGAATTATTAGGGCCCGAGGGGCCCTTCATCACTGCTTGCAGTTTTAATTATTATTATTATTATTCCGCACCTTCACTGTCATTTTTGAGGACTTTCTCATGTGGTAAAATTCGCAAAAATTTGCACACATGTCACACCTATAAAAAATGACAGAATTCTGTAGTGATTGGGCTCGGGGGATGACAGAGCTCTCCATAGCGCCCCCTAATGTTCACCCAGAAAAAAAAAATTTCATAATTTATCTAACCAATTTTTGAGGGAACATGCGTATCATCTGGAACTGTATCAGGCTATTTTTATAAAAAATCTAAAAAATTTATAATTTACGATATGGCGAATTTCGTGCGAAATGTCTCATATTTCAAAGACGTTTTTGAGGACCTTAGGATCCATGAAAACTCAAAATCTTGCAGCCATGTGCAGAATATGAAACTCTTTCATCTGAATACACATTTAGGCTTGAGAGTGCGGTTGCTCTATAGCGCCCCCTTAAGTGGATTTAGCACTTGGGCTCATTTTTGACAGCCTCAATATATACGAAAACTCACAAATTTTGGCGCCCACGTAAAGACCGGGGAGCTTTGTGAGTCTGTTCAGCGATTTGGTCCATACCTGTAAGGGGGCTCTATAGCGCCCCCTATGTGTGGAAATGCCTTAACTTGGACATAGTTACTCCGACCTTCACCAAATTTGATACACATATTGCTCTAACCATTGCGAACATATTTCCCATTTACCTTTATTAGCTCCGCCCAACCAGAAGGCGGCCATTTTGAATTTATGAATTGTCATGTGTTTCACATTCTTTCGAACTCCTCCTAGGCCGTGACTGCAATCTTCTTGAATCTTTGCAGGTAATATCTACTGACACTCATGATGAAAAGTTATCCAAAGAAATTTGATAGTGCGAAAAATGTGCAAGTTATTGAGTACCAACTTCCTGTCCGGGTTCTTGAAAGAGGAAGTTGCATATCTGGCCAAGATTTATTCCGATTACCACCAAACATGACACATTTGTTCCGCATAGTGGTGTGAGCATGCATGCCAAATTTCGAGTCAATAAGCCATTAGATGGCGCCGTTAGAATTTTTTTATTTTTTTATATATTTTTTCTTCCTGTAGGCGGCTATTGAAACAGGAAGTTGTGTTGTGTATCTGGCCAAGATTTATTCTGATTGCCACCAAATAAAAGACAGTTGTTCCGATAGCAACATGAGCATCCATGCCAAATCTTGAGTGAATCGGACATTACATGGGGCTGTTAGAATTTTTTTTTTTTAATTCATTACCCACATTGCAATAGCATTAATCCCATCTGCATGAAATGTTGGATTTTGAATAAAATGCTATAAATTGTAACTGTATTTCTTTCACAACAAATTCCTATCTGACTGAATAGTTCGTTTATTAAATGGGGATAACATGTGGGAGAGCCTGTAATGACACTGTTTAACTGCACTACAGTCTGTGACTCAGCAGTCATGTGACTCAGCTGCCACCCCCCCTCCCTGTGTGACTGTCAGTCATGTGACTCAGCTAGCAGCCCCCCTGGCTATGGCAACATACCTGGACGGTGTTCAATATGAGCTTCATAGGGTAACCTAAATAGAGGTAGGACAAACACACACACACACACACACACACTGTTGTGAATTCCTTATGCTACAGAGACTGTTTAGTTAAAGTTACGTTAGTTACGGCTACGTTCATTACGTCGTTAATTACGTAAGTTACGCCAGAAATCGCCGACGTTTGTGTTATTTTATAACGGCAGTCGCCTGTACTGAAGTCAGAGACGATGTAAGTTGGTACTTACAGTATATCTAGCTATTGTAACAGCAGATTAAGCTATCCCTAAGTTGTTTCTGTCTTAAATGTTATGCTAATATTAACCGTTTTTAGCCTGTAATGTGAAGCAGTTAGCTTATCTGTGTTTTGCTAGCTTGCTAATTTTCCACTGCATACCATAGATGTTGCTAGCTAGTGTGTGACTCGTTTTGGTGCTTTGCAGGATAGGATATTCATTTTATTTGCACATTGTGATAGACATTTTCTTTCAGTATTTTACGTTTGATTAGATTAATACTATGCTATTCTACTAGATAATAAGAGGCATATCAGCTGTGACGTTAATGTACCTTCTTTTTGGATTTATTTCTGAAACTTCATTCAATCAAACCCAACACACACACACACACACAGACTGACCGATATACACACACACACATAGACAGACGCACACACTTAACAAAAAAGTGTGAAATAAGTGAAAACATGTCTTATATTCTAGTTTCTTCAAGTACCCCCCCTTTTGCTTTTTTGATAGTGCTGCAAACCCTTGGTGTTCTCTCAATGGCCTGAATCTTTAACCTGTACTCTACAATACACACACACACACACACACACAGAAGCACACACACACACACAGAGTTCCCACTCTGATGAAGGAGAAAGTGGCTGTAACTACAGTGTGCGTTGTCATTGATCTGCTTGAAATTTCCCACAATCTGTACACACACACACACACACAGACAGAAGCACACACACACACACACAGACAGAAGCACACACACACAGACAGGAGTGTGCACACACACACACAGACAGTAACACACACACACACACAGACAGAAGCACACACACACACACACACAGACAGAAGCACACACACACACACACAGAGACCCACTCTGATGAAGGAGAAAGTGGCTGTAACTAGGGGTGGGCGGATCGATCTAAATATCGATAGTATCGATGCCAACACTGGTATTGGTATTTGATCGATACAACTGTAATTGAATCGATATTTTAATTTAGTTATCTCTCCTCTCGTTCACTATACTACTTTGCTTGTGTCTTCCACCTTCCTGAGCAAACGCCGCTTTCACATCTTGGAACATTGCTCCTCCTCCCCCTCCTGCTCCTCTGCTGTGATTCGTTGTTGTGTCGTCACGTGACTCACTGACAACGCGCAGAGGAGCAAAGCGAGACTGATAGCACATTGAATGAGAGATCAGGGTGGCCGAGAGCAAGAGAAGTGTTGTGTGGAGCTATTTTTACGGCACTAAATGATAATACTGCAACTTGTGATACGTGTAAAAAGAGCATTCGATACTGTGGCAACACTACAAACCTATACAAACACTTAAAAACACATGACAAGGAAAATTCTGATCTACAAAAACGAAGAAATGAGGGGAGGAAATCAATCCACTTCCAGACCCCCGGCACAGAGACAGAGTTCGTTGGGAGAGTCATTTCAGAGAGGCAGAGAATACCCAGGTAGCTTGTAAGAGTAGGCTAATATTATGTTAGTCATGTCATATCGCGTCTTGTGCATTAGTTAGTGTGTGATTGCTCAAGAATAAGACATCGCGAAGCTGAGAGCAACCTGACACATTTTAATTAATTTAGACCTGGGCTGTATTCACTTATCACGGCGCCCCCTCTAACATTAAAATACAACTTGTGTGCACTTTATTTCATTTGATTTTAAAACCAGAAAAAAAAGGAGACATTTGTTATTCTTTAGGCTATTTATTTATTTATTTATTTTTAAAAGGCTGTAAAATTTGGTTTTTTGTATTCATTCTACAGTGCCTAATAACTAATCATTTTTGCACTTCAATACATTAATAAAAAAAATATTGCCTAAAAGAATTGATCATTCATTCACCTCAGAAATAATGAAATGCTCTCCCTACACAAAAGTATTTTTAAGTAAAAAGTATCGTATTTGTATCGGTATCGGCTTAATACGGACCCTATATGTATTTGGTGGGATCGATTGCAAATTTTTATCACCCACCACTAGCTGTAACTACAGTGTACGTTGTCGTATCTGCTTGAAATTTCCACAATCACCAAGAGTCCAGGCCTGAGGACATCTAGAGGCCAATATGGACTTTTGGAGACAAGCGCCACCAACTGGCAACAGAAATCAGCCTAATATGACCAAACATCATCAGTTACATGGCTTAGAATGTGTAGTCTACATGTGATGCTGAGCTGGCCCTATACTTTAACCACGCCCACTCACACAGGCCGCTTCCCGTCCGTAACATTTGAACCGTTTAAGCTACAGTCGTGTGTAAGATGTCAATGAACTCAGCAGAGGAAGTTCCTTCTTCATTAGTGATGCTGACCCGCCCCTGGGATTTAGCCCTCCACAGATAATGAACTGTATGGCGTGAGAGTCTTACAGCGAGACCTCCATATTCATTGGTGACATTTGCAGTGTCTGAGTGCCGCGCCAAATTCACTGCATAAAGATTGGCCTCTGCCAGTACCCCGAACTTCTGCGAAGGGCGGGGCCCTTCATCACTGCTTGCAGTTTTAATTATTATTATTATTATTATTCCGCACAACTATATGTTTTGAGGAGAAGCTCTCATGTGGTAAAATTCGCAAAAATTTGCACACATGTCACACCACGCAAAACTGAGCCAGAATTCTGTAGTGATTGGGCTCGGGCAATGACAGAGGCTCCATAGCCCCTAATGTGGACCCAGACAAAAGTCATAATTGGCATTCAAACTTTCAGGGATCATGTATCATCTGGAACTGTATCAGGCTATTTTTATAAAAAATCTAAAATTTATAATTTACTTATATAAAACATGGCTTAATTTCGTGCGAAATGTCTCATATTTCAAAGACGTTTTTGAGGACCTTAGATTGATGAAAAAACTCTCCAAATCTTGCAGCCATGTGCAGAATATGAAACTCTTTCATCTGAATACACATTTAGGGCTTGAGAGTGGTACGGTTGCTCTATAGCGCCCCCTTAAGTGGATTTAGTTACTTGGGCTCATTTTGACCTGCCTCAATATATACGAAAACTCACAAATTTTGGCGCCCATGTAAAGACCGGGGGCTTTTGGGAGTCTGTTCAGCCATTTGGCCCATACCTGTGGCGGGCTCTATAGCGCCCCCTAATGTCTGGAAAGGCCTTAACTTGGACATAGTTACCCGATCTTCACCAAATTTGATACACATATTGCTCTAACCATTGCGAACATATTTCCCATTTACCTTCATTAGCTCCGCCCAACCAGAAGGCGGCAAAGGCCATTTTGAATTATGAATTGTCATGTGTTTCCTACATTCTTTCAACTCCTCCTAGGCCGTGACTGCAATCTTCTTGAATCTTTGCAGGTATTATCTACTGACACTCGTGATGAAAAGTTATCCAAAGAAATTTGATAGTCCAAAAAATGTGCAAGTTATTGAGTACCAACTTCCTGTCCGGGTTCTTGAAAGAGGAAGTTGCATATCTGGCCAAGATTTATTCCGATTACCACCAAACATCACACATTTGTTCCGCATAGTGGTGTGAGCATGCATGCCAAATTTCAAGTCAATAAGCCATTAGATGGCGCCGTTAGAATTTTTTTATTTTTTTTTAATATATTTTTTTCTTCCTGTAGGCGGCTATTGAAACAGGAAGTTGTGTTGTGTATTCAATAAGATTTATTCCGATTGCCACCAAAAAAAGACAGTTGTTCAAGATAGCAACATGAGCATCCATGCCAAATCTTGAGGAATCGGACATTACATGGGGCTGTTAGAATTTTTTTTTTTAATTCATTACCCACATTGCAATAGCATTAATCCCATCTGCATGAAATTTAGGATTTTGAATAAAATGCTAAATTATAACTGTGTATTTCTTTCACAACAAATGCCTATCATCTGACTAAATAGCGTTCAAATGCTTATTAAATGGGGATAACATGTGGGAGAGCCTGTAATGACACTGTAATGTGACCAGCTGGCAGCCAAATTCAACCCTCCCAGTGACTGTCAGTCATGTGACTCAGCTAGCAGCTCCCCCTCCCTGAAATCACTATATGCTATAGCAACACACCTGACGTGTTCTCAATGAGCTTCATGGGGTATTAAGTAGAGGTAGGACAAACACACACACACACACACACACACACAATGTTGTGAATTCCTTATGCTACAGACTGTTTTAGTTAAAGTTACGCAAGGTTACGGCTACGTTCATTACGCACGTTAATTTCGTAAGTTACGCCTAGAAATCGCCGACGCTTTTGTGTTATTTTATAACGGCAGTCGCCTGTACTGAAGTCAGAGACGATGTAAGTTGGTACTTACAGTATATCTAGCTATTGTAACAGCAGATTAAGCTATCCCTAAGTTGTTTCTGTCTTAAATGTTATGCTAATATTAACCGTTTTTAGCCTGTAATGTGAAGCAGTTAGCTTATCTGTGTTTGCTAACACTAATTTTCCACTGCATACCATAGATGTTGCTAGCTAGTGTGTGACTCGTTTTTGGTGCTTTGCAGTGATAGATATTCATTTTATTTGCACATTGTGATAGACATTTTCTTCAGTATTTAATTTGATTAGATTAATACTATGCTATTCTACTAGATAATAAGAGGCATATCAGCTGTGACGTTAATGTACCTTCTTTTTGGATTTATTTCGAAACTTCATTCAATCAAACCCAACACACACACACACACACAGACTGACCGCTATACACACACACATAGACAGACGCACACACACTTAACAAAACGTGTGAAATAAGTGAAAACATGTCTTATATTCCTAGTTTCTTCAGAGTACCCCCTCTTTGCTTTTTATAGTGCTGCAACCCTTGGTGTTCTCTCAATGGCCTGTACCTACACCCCCCCCCCACACCCCCACACACACACACACACACACACACACACACACACACAGAGACCTCTGATGAAGGAGAAAGTGGCTGTAACTTCCAGTGTACGTTGTCGTATCTGCTTGAAAATTTCCCACAATCTGTACACCCACACACACACACACAGACACACACACAGACAGAAGCACACACACACACACAGACAGAAGCACACACACACACAGACAGAAGCACACACACACACACAGACAGAGAAGCACACACACACACACACACACAGACAGAAGCACACACACACACACAGAGAGACCCACTCTGATGAAGGAGAAAGTGGCTGTAACTAGGGGTGGGCGGGATCGATCTAAACAGCTCGATAATATCGATGCCAACACTGGTATTGGTATTTGATCGATACAACTGTAATTAGTCGATATTTTTAATTTAGTTATCTCCTCTCAGTTCTCTCTTTGCTTGTGTCTTCCACCTTCCTGAGCAAGCGCCCGCTTTCACATCTTGGAACATTGCTCCTCCTCCCCTCCTCTCTGCTGATTAGACATTGCGATAGATCACGTGACTCACTGAACCTGTAGCGCGGAAGACAGCTGAGACTGATAGCACATTAAATGAGATCAGGGTGGCGAGAGCAAGAGAGTGTTATTGTGGAGCCTGACTGCGGCACTAAATGATAATACTGCAACTTGTGATACGTGTAAGAGCATTGACTGTGTGGCAACACTACAAACCTATACAAACCTTAAACACATGACAAAAGGAAAATTCTGATCTACAAAAGCAGAAAGAAATAGGAGAAATCAATCACTTCAGACCCCGGCACAGGGGAGACAGAGTTCGTTGGAGGAGTCATTTCAGAGGAAGCGAGAGAATACCCAGGTAGCTTAGCAAGGTAGGCTAATATTATGTTAGTCATGTCATATCTCGGCGTGCGTACATTAGTTAGTGTGATTGCTCAAGAATAAGACATGTGAAGCTAGGCATGACACATTTTAATTAATTGGAGCCTGGGCTGTATTCACATATCCATAGCCCCTCTAACATTAAAATACAACATGCACTTTATTTCCATTTGATTTTAAACCAGAAAAAAGGGGACATTTGTTATTCTTTGGAAGCTATTTATTTATTTATTTATTTTTTAAAAAGGCTGTAAAATTTGGTTTGTATTCATTCTACAGTGCCTAATAACTAATCATTTTTGCACTTCAATACATTAATAAAAAATATTGTAAGGTGATCATTAAATACTAGAAATAATGAAATGCTCTCCCCTACACCAAAGTATTTTTTTTAGTAAAAAGTATAAATGTGGTATCGGTATCGGCATCTGGGACCCTATATGTATTTGGTGTGGGATCGTGCACCCAAATTTTGTCTCAGCCACCACTAGCTTCTTAGCAACTACAGTTAATGCGTTGTCGTATCTGTGAAATTTCCCACAATCACCAAGAGTCCAGGCCTGAGAGACATCTAAAGGCCAATATGGACTTTTGGAGACAAGCACTCCACCAGCTAGCAGCAGAAATCCAAGCCTAATGACAAACATCAATCAGTCTTACAGCAGGACTTCATCTTCATTGGTGGCGATTGCAGTGTCTGGTACCGCGCAAATTCACTGCATAAAGGTGGCACTCTGCCAGTACCCCGAACTGCGAAGAGGCGAGGAGCGCCAGCATCACTGCTTGCAGTTTAATTATTATTATTATTATTATTATTATTCCGCACCTTCACTGTCATTTTTGAGGACTTTCTCATGTGGTAAAATTCGCAAAATTTGCACACATGTCACACCTATAAAAATGACAGAAATTCTGCTTAGTGATTGGGCTCGAGGATGACAGAGCTCTCCATAAGCCCTTCACGTTTACCCAGAAAAAAAAATTTCATAATTTATCTAACCAATTTTTGAGAGACATATCATCTGGAACTGTATCAGGCTATTTTTTGCAAAAATCTAAAAATTTTCAATTCACTGATATGGTAGAATTTCGTCTTGAAATCTCATATTTCAAAGACGTTTGAGGACCTTAGGATCACGAAACTCTCAAAATCTTACGGCCATGTGCAGAATATGAAACTCTTTCATCTGATACACATTTAGGCTTGAGAGTGTGCAGGATTGCTCTATAGCGCCCCTTAAGTGGATTTAACACTTGGGCACATTTTGGCCGGCCTCAATATATGCAGCTCACAAATTGCTGGCGTCCACGTAAACACCGAGGCTTTGGGAGGTCTGTTCAGCGTTTGGCCCCTTTTTGAGGCGGGCTCTATGGCGCCTAATGTCTGGAAAGGCCTTGCTTGGACATAGTTACTCCGATCTTCCACCAAATTTGATCACGCATATTGCTCTAGCATTTCGAACCTATTTCCAATTTACCTTCATTAGCTCCGCCCAACCAGAAGGCAGCCATTTTGAATTATGAATTGTCATGTGTTTCACATTCTTTCCAACTCCTCCTAGGCCGTGACTGCAATCTTCTTGAATCTTTGGGTATTATCTACTAACACTCATGATGTAAAGTTATCCAAAAATTTTGATAGTCGCGAAAAATGTGCAAGTTATAGAGTACCAACTTCCTGTCCGGGTTCTTGAAGAGGAAGTTGCATATCTGCTTCAAGATTTATTCGATTACCACCAAACATGACGTTTGTTCCGCATAGTGGTGTGAGCATGCATGCCAAATTTCCAGTCAATAAGCCATTAGATGGGCGCCGTTAGAATTTTTTTATTTTTTTTTTATATATTTTTTTCATCCTGCTTGACTATTGAAGCAAGTTGTTGTATCTGGCCAAGATTTATTCTGACTGCCACTAAATGAATATTATTCAGCATAGCAACATGACCATCCATGCCAAATCTTGAGTGGTCCGGACATTATATGGGGCTATTTAGAATTTTTTTTTTTAATTCCTTACCCACATTGCAATAGCATTAATCCCACATCTGCATGAGTAGGATTTTTGAATAAAATCTTTATAAATTATAACTATTTTCTTCCACAACAATGCCTATCTGACTAAATAGTTCGTTTATTAAATGGGGATAACATGTGCTGCAGGAGGAAGCCTGTAATGACACTGTAATGTGAGCTCAGCTGGCAGCCACCCAACCCTCCCTGTGTGACTGTCAGTCATGTGACTCAGCAGCAGCCCCCCCTCCCTGAAATCACTATGCTATAGCAACATACGCTGGCGGGTGTTCTCCAATAGGCTTATGGGAGTATTAAGTAGAGGTAGGACAAACACACACACACACACACACACACAATGTTGTGAATTCCTTATACTACAGAGACTGTTTAGTTAAAAGTTACGTTAGTTCTGACTACGTTCATTACGTACGTTAAATAGAGATTGCCCATCGCCACGACTTTGTGCTATTTTATGACGGTCGCCTGTACTGAAGTCAGAGGCGATGTAAAGTTGGTAACACAGTATCTAGCTATTGTAACAGCAGATTAAGCTATCCCTAAGTTGTTTCTGTCTTAAATGTTATGCTAATAACCGTTTTTTACCCTGTAATGTGAAGCAGTTAGCTTATCTGTGTTTTGCTAGCTTGCTAATTTTCCACTGCATACCATAGATGTTGCTAGCTAGTGTGTGACTTCGTTTTGGTGCTTTGCAGGATAGGATATTCATTTGTTGCACATTGTGATAGACATTTCTTTCAGTATTTTACGTTTGATTAGATTAATACTATGCTATTCTACTAGATAATAAGAGGCATATCAGCTGTGGCGTTAATGTACCTTCTTTTTGGATTTGTTCAAACTTCATTCAATCAAACCCAACACACACACACACACACAGACTGGCCGAATATACACACACCCCACATAGACAGGCCTTTTTGCCAACAAAAAGTGTGAAATAAGGTGAAAACATGTCTTATATTCTAGTTTTTTCTTCCAAAGTACCCCCCCTCTTTGCTTTTTTGATAGTGCTGCAAACCCTTGGTGTTCTCTCAATGACCTGTACTCTACACCCCACACACACACACACACACACACACACACACAGAACACACACACACACACAGAAGACCCACTCTGATGAAGGAGAAAGTGGCTGTAACTACAGTGTACGTTGTCGTATCTGCTTGAAATTTCCCACCCAACACACACACACAGACACCCACACACACACACACAGACAGAAGCACACACACACACACAGACAGAAGCACACACACACACACACACAGACAAACACACACACACACACAGACAGAAGCACACACACACACACACAGACAGAAGCACACACACACACACAGAGACCCACTCTGATGAAGGAGAAAATGGCTGTAACTAGGGGTGGGAGGATCGATCTAAACCGATAAGTATCGATGCCAACACTGGTATTGGTATTTGATCGATACAACTGTGAATTGATATTTTAATTTAGTTATCTCTCTCGTTCACTATACTTTGCTTGTGTCTTCCCACCTTCCTGAGCAAGCCCCGCTTTCACATCTTGGAACATTGCTCCTCCTCCCCCTCCTGCTCCTCTGCTGTGATTCGTTGTTGTTGTCGTCACGTGACTCACTGACACAACGCGCAGAGGAGCAGCGAGACTGATAGCACATTGAATGAGAGATCAGGGTGGCGAGGAGCAAGAGAGAAGTGTTGTGTGGAGCTATTTTACGGCACTAAATGATAATACTGCAACTTGTGATACGTGTAAAAAGAGCATTCGATACTGTGGCAACACTACAAACCTATACAAACACTTAAAAAACACATGAAAGGAAAATGCTGATCTACAAAAACGAAGAAATGAGGAGGGAAATCAATCCACTTCAGACCCCGCACAGAGACAGAGTTCGTTGGGAGAGTCATTTCAGAGAGGCAGAGAATACCCAGGTAGCTTGTAAGAGTAGGCTAATATTATGTTAGTCATGTCATATCGCGTCTTGTGCATTAGTTAGTGTGATTGCTCAAGAATAAGACATCGCGAAGCTGAGAGCAACCTGACAAATTTTAATTAATTTAGACCTGGGCTGTATTCACTTATCACTGCACGCCCTCTCTAACATTAAAATACACACTTGTGCAACTTGTGTGCACTTTATTTCATTTGATTTTAAAACCAGAAAAAAGGGAGACATTTATTCTTTTAGGCTATTTATTTATTTATTTATTTTTAAAAAGGCTGTAAAATTTGGTTTGTATTCATTCTACAGTGCCTAATAATCATTTTTTTGCACTTCAATACATTAATAAAAAAATATTGCCTAAAGAATTGATCATTCATTCACCTCAGAAATATGAAATGCTCTCCCCCTACACAAAAGTATTTTTTTAAAGTAAAAAAGTATCGTATTGGTATCGGTATCGGCAATTTGGACCCTATATGTATTTGGTATCGGATCAATGCAAATTTTTGCAGTATCGCCCACCACTAGCTGTAACTACGGTGTGCGTTGTCGTATCTGCTTGAAATTTCCCACAATCTGAGTCCAGGCCTGAGGACATCTAGAGGCCAATATGGACTTTTGGAGACAGCACGCCACCAACTGGCAACAGGAAATCAACCTAATATGACAAACATCATCCGATTTACATGAAACTTAGTATGTGTAGTACATGTGATACTGAGCTGGCCCTATACTTTAAACACGCCCCACTCACACAGGCTGCGCCCCGTCCGTAACATTTGAACCGTTTAAGCTACAGTAAAATTGTGTAAGATGTCAATGAACTCAGCAGAGTTCCTTCTTCGTGATGCTTTGACCCGCCCACAGGATTTAGCCGCCCCTCAACAGATAATGAACTGTATGGCGTAGAGTCTTGTAGGGACTCCATCTTCATTGGTGACAATTTTTTAGTGTGTCTCAGTGCCGCAAATTCACTGCCGCGAATGGCCTCAGCCAGTACCCCGAACTTCTGCGGCGAGGGCCGTCATCACTGCATGCAGTTTTAATTATTAAATACGTATATTATTATTATTCCGCACCTTTACTGTCATTTTGAGGGCTTTCTCATGTGGTAAATTCATAAAAATTTGCACACATGTCACACTACTATAAAAATGACAGAATTCTGTAGTGATTGGGCTCGGGCAATGACAGAGTGCTCCCATAGCGCCCCTAATGTGGACCCCAGACAAAAAAAAAGTCATAATTCAGCATTCAAACTTTCAGGGATCATGCGTATCATCTGGAACTGTATCAGGCTTTATTTTTATAAAAATCTGCCAGAATTTATAATTCTGATATAAGCGAGGAATTCGTGCGAAATGTCTCATATTTCAAAGCGTTTGAGGACAAGTTGATGAAAACTCTCCAAATCTTGCAACCATGTGCAGAATATGAAACTCTTTCATCTGAATACATATTTAGGCTTGAGAGTGGTACAGTTGCTCTATAGCGCCCCCTTAAGTGGTTAGCACTTGGGCTCATTTTGGCCGGCCTCAATATATCCCGAAAACTCACAAATTTTTGGCGCCCATGTAAAGACCGGGGGAGCTTTACAGGGGTCTGTTCAGCCATTTGGCCCATACCTTAGGCGGGCTCTATAAGCCCCTAATGTCTGGAAAGGCCTTGCTTTGGACATGAACCTCCCGATCTTCACCAAATTTGATACACATATTGCTCTAACCATTGCGAACATATTCCCATTTGCTTAATTAGCTCCGCCCAACCAGAAGGCAGCCATTTTGGAGTATGAATTGTCATGTGTTTCACATTCTTCCGAACTCCTCCTAGGCCGTGACTGCAATCTTCTTGAATCTTTTGCAGGTAATATCTACTGACACTCGTGATGAAAAGTTATCCAAAGAAATTTGATAGTGCAAAATGTGCGAGTTATTGAGTACCAACTTCCTGTCGGGTTCTTGAAGGAAGTTGCATATCTGGCCAAGATTGACCACAAACATCACACATTTGTTCACATAGTGGTGTGAGCATGCATGCCAAATTTCAAGTCAATAAGCCATTAGATGGCGCCGTTAAGAATTTTTTATTTTTTAATATATTTTTTTCTTCCTGTAGGCGGCTATTG